>JASJOG010000511.1:0-134426 GCA_030142905.1 Heliopora coerulea
GCCGTAAGTTGGTTTCCAAAGTCTGTGCACAAAGTGTGCTGGTACCCACATGTTCTATTCTACTTATGCCTTGTTCCTCGTGCTCTTTCCAGCACTTTACTTTATCTCAAGCAAGAACTGTCCTGAATCGACCTCCACTGAGCTAGAAAAGATGCTTGCATCTCCACAGGACGATTCGACGATCAGCAAGCAAGTGCTTCCTGGATATGTAAAGGTTCTTTAATTGTGATTATTTTGTTACATAATTTGGATCTTCTTTTCTCGTATCTCTTAAATGGGTTAACGTGAACTATCTACAGCCATTTGATCTCAAAGTGCCTTTTCTCGTTCTAGGGTGAAGATTTTCAATTGACAAGTAAAATCGTCTCGCGTTAGCCGGAGTAAAATAACACAAGGCTTAGGCCGCCGAGTTAAAGTTAAATTGGCTTTCTTTCTTTTGTTTCTGAATCACTTATTCAGGTTATTTTTAATCATGAGATAACTCTGGAAGTTATATCCCGCCCATTCGCGGTTAAAAAGGTTGAAAATGTCTGCTCGTGTAGAAATCTTAGTACAGTAAATCTAAATCACAACTCAGATTCATCGTGAAATCCTTTTAAAATATTATCCTGCAATTGCATATTGGTAATTTTAGCTTAGTAGATTGGGTTCTGAAATTTCATTTCTGTATTTAACACGATGACTTGAGGTTTGTTCGATGAAGCCATCAACAATACGCCATTTTCGTCTCATATAGAAATCTGGAATAACTCTGAACTTTGGGTATGGAATGAGAGATTTTATCCTTCGTGACAAAGGTTACGGTGTCTACGCACAGGTTTGTAGTCGTTAATTGTGAAGAATGTATTAAATCCTTTAAATTTCGAAGGAAAACATGGCGTGATACACCAGCACATGCAGTACAGACCGAATGCACTAGCACTATAAACAACCCATCTTGAAGACAACATTTGAGTTCCGACATTAAAAGGATCGAATAATTTACGGCGTATTTTTTTGTATATAAGTATTTTTCCTTCAAATGGAGAGTAGATGCAAGTGGTCGACTAACTTCAACGTGGTAGCTGGTGCCTGTAGGGAGGTCAATTTGAAATTAAAATAACAACTTGGGAAGAGAGTTCTGACGAAAGTGACAATTCTTACCGTCTAACCCATCTGATATCATGTTAATGCTATCAAAATGACGTCAAACCTTTCAGTTTAGCCTAGACAGGGAAAGGAAGCTCCAAAAGTTACGAACACTGCAGCGTTCTATGTCTCAATTTACCTGCTCTCCCCCGTCCATGTTTTGATGCAGGTGATAATCATATGTAGAATATAGAGAATAAGTGCTACAACCATAGCTAATTAAATCTTTGTCCTTTAGGTCAGTTGATAATTAACAGAGTTCGGCTATTCGACAAAGTAAAATCACAAAGTAAAATCACATATTTATTTTAACTTTTTACAGTTGTACTTTTTGATTTTCCAGACCCATCTCGCCTTCGAGCAACCCTTACCAGGGGTGATATTTATCGATGGACTTTACCTTTTCAGTGTCTCGCACTTGCAGCACAATGGATGTCGTAGCTTTGTTCGTCTTAGAAGGGATAATACGGTATACAGCGATTTACATGCCAACCATAGAAATTACGATCAGTAGAGTAAAACTGTACTTGCAATGTTGAAAAAGAGCCAGACTTTTTGGGTTTGGTTGGAGAGAAAAAAATTTTATGCAATATACGGTAGAAACCGGTATACCACTTTTGGTGGATTTTTCATCTCTCACTAAGGTTAAGGATTCGATGTGTAACATTACTCATGATAAAGAATATTTAGACGTAATTATAGATATTGTTTCTGTAGTTTCTCTTGGAACTCGTTGATAAATTAACCAAATATAGTTGTTTGCAAGTTGACTTCGTTACATATTTTTTACATTTGACATGTACTGTCTTCAAGTTTGTTAAGTTTATTAAGATAAGTGTCTTTTATTTTTTCTACAAGAAATTAACCTGAAAAATCAAGAACATCCGAAATGTCTGACTTGCAGGTTATTATTATCTTGACTTTAACATATTAAACCCTTAAAAGCCCAGATTTTTCTAAATTTAAAATTAGAAGTTCAAAGCATTATCAAGATATTGAGAGCAGGCTACCCCAGGCATTTAATATCAAATATTGTTGACCAATTTCTCAACCCAATTAAGACGAGAAACTGATTCCCGACTGTTTGTTGAAAGAAGAGAAGATGTTTGATAACTTACCGTATTGTAAAGCTAGCGTGAAATTAAGCAAGTACTTTCCTACTAAATTCAACTGGTTTACAAACGAGTGTGTTATCCTTATTATCTTATGACAAATGCTGAAAATAAAAAGCCTTTTAATTCAAAAGGCAAAAATTCCCTCAGGTCACATGCGGTGTATTCTGGGAAATGCTTATTTGGGGAATCGTACATTAGAGAAACCTTGAGAAGTGAAAAACGGAACTCCACAATCACAGAGAGAAATCAGAACCTTCGTGTTGGCCATTTAACGAAGAATTCCATGCATTCACGTGGAACATTTTGGCTATAAAATTCACACAAAGAGAAGAATCATGGAAAGAAAACCGACCATCCCCCAATGAAATTGTTTTATGGCAAACGTTTTCCCTTAGAAAATTACATCGGACATAAAAAAGTTACTGTTTGCGGTGCTTCTAGTTTGTATTGAGGACGACTTTACGTCGAAAACATTTTGTTATTTTCCTGTTTTTAACAAAAAATTTTAAGCCATTTTAATACATTTCAATAGGGAATATAATGACACCAAATTTGAAGTATTCAGTGAGTTCAAAATCCCATTGAAATTTGTTTCTGCACCTAATTTACATTAATTAAATCCCACAGATATTTACGTTTGCGAGCTAGAAGAGTAAACAATAATTGGACGAGATCAAAGCGTTGGGAAAAATACATTTTGTTATCAGCGACAAACAGATAAATTATTTGCAGAGCTAGATTGGCGAGAGAGACAACAATTGGTCTGCGAAACAGGAAATTCAGTATTCTTTTAGATTACCGAGCCCCATAATGATTAAGTCCCGTTTACGTCACATAGAACGAGGTACACCCAAGAAACCTGCAGAAATTGTTAAATAATCTTCCTTTTTATCATTGGGCGGAAAAATTGTCAGTCATCAATGGTACTCAATTATCGAAAGAAAGAAGCTTTATATTTACAAAGCCAAATAAACCTTGATTCTCCACGAAAAGATATAATATCAAAAGTAGTTTGATTTCGAGTTAAATACCTTGACAAATGAAGCTTTCATGCAAATTGATGGCTACTTTGACAAGTAAAGGATAAATAATGCACTTAGTTCATGACCCAAATATCTATAGGCGAGTTCCTGCTAGGGGTTTAGTGCCTCCGGATAGTCATTCGTAACCATAAATTAAAAAACAGTGCTGAGTAGGCACTGTTGAAATCCTAGTGAAATGATTGGAAAGGTCTGAGTAGTGACGGAATGTAAAGAGTATTGCTCGTCAGCACTGCACTGATGAGGGCCAATAGGCCGAAACAGTTCTGTCTGCAGTTAGATATCGTTCTATGGCCTCTTGGTTCATATTGAGCGCTCTACAGGATGAGTCATGCCGCTAGTGCATTTGCGAACACTCACTAGTCTCTAGTTAAAGCGCTCTGACATGGCTTAGATGTACCACAAGCGTGGAACATTTGAGTTGCCTATATAATGTAGGCTTCTCCATCCTGCTCATCAGCACTGCACTGATGAGGCCCAATAGGCCGAAACGGTTCCGTCTCCAGTTATATATATATATATATATATATATATATATATATAAACACACACACACATACGCACACACACATACGCACACACACGAAGATTAAACATATATACCCTCCCTCTTTTCGATGTTGTTGAGCACTCTACGGATATATAAGGATAACCGATGGCGTTAAGTAATGCCCACAACTCGAATATCGGTTTGAGCACTGTTGTCCCTTAACAATCGAAGTTCATTCCGAGCTCCACTGATGAGCTGTAGTACAGCGAAACGTACGTCTGCAGATTGAACATATACATGTATATTTATATTTATATATATATATATATATATATATATACATGTATAAATATATATATATATATATATATATATATATATGTATACATATATATATACATATATATATACATATATATATACATATATATATATACATATATATATACATATATATATACATATATATATACATATATATATACATATATATATACATATATATATACATATATATATACATATATATATACATATATATATACATATATATATACATATATATATATATATATATATATATATATATATATAAATGTGTATGTGTGTGAAAATGGTCACAAAAAACATATGTAAATGAGATAGTGGCTCGTCACTCGCCTAAAATATCACCGATCAGCAAACCAGGTGGATGTGTCAAAAAATTTGGAGGTGAGTAGAAGCTAAACACAAGCGAGCTAAGTAGCTATTGTTAACGCTCTCCCGTGCAAAGCAAACACATTGGCCACACAGGAATTAAGTAAAAGAAAAACGTTCATTGAGTCAGTCAGGGTAGTAGTCTATAGAAGCCGGGTTCTTGGACATTTTGGGATTTGACTAAATTTCCACATTTTCAAAATCGATAAAAATAGTCGGGAAAAACCCTTTTCCTTGTTTACGTAATTTTCAGCTGCTTCGCTGAGCAGCTCTGCTGCCTTCGGTTCGCTCGATCACTTCCGGTCACTTCCGGTCTCTTCAAGGAATTTGTTAACGTTACCGGGAATTTCAACACATTTAAAAAACGGGTCAAAATTTTCAAAGTGTCGCGGGGGAATCACCGGACTAACATTTTTCAAATTCCAAACATTCCATACATGCTCAATCTCCCTAACAACTAGCCTCGCTCGATGTCAACAAAAAAACTATTTTCGGATTCGCCGGTTGTTAGGGAGATCTGGAATGTATGGAATGTGGGGAAAACCCCTCAACGACTGGTGGGGAATTACCTTTTTTAACATAACCGAAGGTCCACGCGAAGCGTTTTTAAGAATTTTGTTTTAAATAAAAATGTATGATATAGTTTTAAAAAATACTAATAGATATTTATTTACAATATGTAAAAAATGTTTGAAAATTCTAAATTTTTACCTAAGATTTAGTAAATTGTTTAGATTTTTTTGGAATAATGTTTTTAAACTTTATATTTATATTTCAGAACCTAGAACATTTCGATGTAAAATTTGTGGAAAAATTAGTTATTATTAAAATTTAATATAAATAAATGGGTCATTGTATTTCAAAAACAAAAAGTGAAAATAATTCACACGATTCAAGTATTGAAAATCATATTGAAAATTCTAAAAATAAAAATTCAAAATCAAATCTTGACCGATCCGGTATAAATCTTCATGGTTATCCACCAATAAATTTTAGAAAAGTTAAAAAAAGCGGTTTTAGAATTGGCGCGCATGTTGATATCGGTTTTAAAGATTTTGAAGCTGGTGCGAATTTTGGAAGTAATTCTATTGAAGAGGTTAATTTTTCAGAAAATAATAGTCATTTGAAATTATTAAAGTCTCTTGAAAATGAAAATAAAAATGACACAGAAAAAGATAAAATAATTGCTTCACTAATTAATTTAAAAAATGATAATGTTAACATTCCCTCCGGTCATCGACTTCGTCGCCCTTCGGGTTCCGCTGAGCCAAAACCTAAAAATGAAGATGAATAATTTTGTAATTTTATAATAAATCAATATATTATAAAATTAATTTGTTGAGGATGTTGATTCTTCTGTCGGAGGTGTTGAAGCTTCGCTTCCGGACCTTCGGTCCGATTTTGTTTTAGTTTGTTTTTTAATAACATGTTTTCCAACGGTAATACCACCAGATAATATTCCAAGATATGGTAGATATGGAGATACTTTTTCAACTACATTTTTTACATCTCTTTTTAATAATTTATCTTTAACAAGTTCTTTTTCTAATTCTTCACTACTTTCAATTGCTTCTAACCCTCCTAATAAATCTGAAAATTTACTAATAAGTAAATCTGTTAAAAATACGTTTGCTTTTTCTGCTTGTTTAATTTCATATTCAGAATAAATTTTTAATATAATTTTATCACTCGCTTTTTTCAAATTTTGAACTGATTGACAAATTTCCCCATCTTCAGACAATCTTATCAATTCTTCTCGTTTTTTCATTACTTCTTTTTTAACATCTTGCGTTTTACTTTCTTGATCATCCGACTGACCGCTTGCGGACCGTAGGTCACGTTGATTACTTGCGGATGTATTTGATTCCATTTGTGGTATTTTTACATAATCACTAGTTGCACTCATTTATTTTATAACTAAATGGAAAAATTAAATTTATTTCTAAACATGAATATTTTTTTGTTTTCAAAGTTTCCAAAATTTTTTCCATCGAACTCTGTTCGCCGCTTCGCGGTTTGCGGTCGCCTACGCCTAAATATTCTTGAATTATTGTTGTCATATCTTTTTTATTAGGGTTATAAAATGTGACTAATTTTGAAATATTTTCTCTAAATGGTTTTGCAATAGATGTCAGCTGCTGGGTTATCACACAGCAGCTAAGATTATAATGTCTAGCGCTAAACCCTAATTTAACCAACTCGCTTGTTCTATTTTTAACATTTTTTCCACTTGCACAATCATCCAATATGATTAAACTTTTACTTCCTTTTGAAAAGTCAACTATAAATTTTAACCAATCTTCAACAATATCTTTGTCACAAGGAATAGCAATAAAATCTTCATCTTTATCATATTTCCAATTTTCATAAGTTTTATTCCATTCAAATGTTGGACAAATTAGAAAAATATAATCAAAATAATTTTTATATTCATTTTCTATAAAATCCAAAAGATATTTTGTTTTTCCACAAGCAGTCATTCCAACAATTATCATATTAAATGGTTTTTTGTCATCGTTCACGTTCATTTTTTATTTTTGATGTTTAAAACTGAATTGAAGATAAATCTTTATTTACAATATTTAACAACCCATCGCTTATTACAAATACATAACACATTACATTTGCTGTAGTAGCAGTCTTTTTAATTTCCAACATTAACCCAGATTGTGTGTTTACTAATTTTTTTCCAGTTCCATAAACAAAATTGTCGTCTAATGTTCTCAAATCAATACATAATGCGAAAGAGTCTTTGTAGAATTTTTCAATATCCATAACTGCATCACAGTCAAAATAATTACATCTAAATATTCTTTTTGCTTCTTCAAAAAATCTACGTTTGGGAAATCCTTGGGAATAAACACTATTTGGAATTCCTTCAACACTAATTTTTACATCTGTTATATTTGGGTAAACAAATTGTTCACTGTCTGTAACAGTTTTATTTCTAAATAGCAACACAACCGCTTTCATACTTTTTCGCGGAATATTTATGGTTTCATTGTGTAAAGTAGCGTTTTTATCCCATTCTACTGTTTTCATCAAAGTCACATAATTATATGACAATGATCTTCCTGAGGTGTAATTTGTTAAAATATCAGTTGCTAAATCTTGATTTTCAATAGTTTCATATTCCAATTCTAAATTTTCTAATTTGTATCCTACAACACTTTGACCACTTTGTGCAACCATAATTTCACTAGCTTTTGGGAAAGTTAAAACATATTGAAAATTATTTATCATTCCATAAGGAGAATATAATCCATGATCTGCAAGTATTTTTTCCAGTTTTAAACATTGTTTTGTTCCATAAATGTCAAACATTAACTTATCAGAAACTTTTTCTGCACTTCCACTTGTTGCTCCAGAGTCATCTTTTGAAATTAATTTTCTAAGATTTTCTCTTGCAATACCATACTCAACCATATCTTCTCTTTCGAATTTAGTTTTCCAAAGATCTTTGTAAATTTCCAAAATAGATTCTCCGCTATTATCGTAAACAATTTCTCCAGCAAATTTAACAACTAATCTTTTCTTTAACAATTTTGATAAATTATTTAAAAACCAAGACTTTGTATTTGAATTTTTAAAATTAAATAACAATCTTAATGAATCGGGTACAAGACACAAATTAGGGTTTAATTTTGGGATATCTATATAAAGGTCTTCTTCTGGATTTACTGAATTTGGATTTAAAGTTACAACATGTCTTGTTCTGATTCCTTTAATATCACTCATTTTGGATCTTTTATATCCTGGATATAATTCGTTTACTCTATTCATTTTTTATTATATAGGAAATACAAAAAATTTTTTTTATTCTTTATCCTTTTTATTTTTCTTTCGGTATTCTTTGTATTGTTTGTATAAAAAGTATGCAATTGCAATAGATAATATCCATAGATTTTTAGCTAAAAAATTAATACCTTTTGCCCCCCATGCTAATATTTGAGAAATTAAATTTAAAACTGCTGAAATGACTGCACCAAAATTTTTACCTATATTTGCAATTGCTTTTCCCAATTTTCCAACTGCATTTGCACCTTTTTTTAATGCGTTTCTTGCTCCTATAACTATTGTTGTAATTATACTTGCCACAGCAATTGCTACTGCTGATAAACCTGCAATATTTTCTTTTGCCCATTTTTTGAATCTTTCTAATCTTCCAAGGTCAGATTCCTCCGCTTGTTCATTTAAAATATTTATTCCTTCTTCACTGGTTGGTTTTTCATTATTTCCAAGTATCATTTTATCTGTTTGACGTTCTGCAATTTCTGAAAAAGCTTTATATATACTTTTTTTGGTTTCATCTGTTTCTGAATTAGCTTTATCTTTCCAATATTTATGCTCTTCATAAAATGATTTAATTTTTCCTATAACTTGCATCTGTCTTTCTTCTTCTGTCAAATTAGGATCAATATTTTCCAAATATATCAAACCCGCAAATTCTCTTAAATCATCTCTTTCAAATGATGTTCGTCTTTGATCCCGTTCATTATTAATGAGTAATTCAAGTTTATTTTCTTTAATTATTTTATCAATTTTATTTTGAATTTCCGAAATGGAATTTTCAATTATATTTTTTCTCTCAATCTCTTTCAGTTCAATATCCTCATAACTTCCATCATTAGACAATTCTCCTATTTTTTTATCTATAATAGAATCTGGTGTTTTTTTCATATTCTTGTTTTGCTTTTTCAAAAATATCTCTGAATTCATTAACATAATTCTTATTCCATTTTACAAATAATTTTAGTTTATTGTGAGCACCAACATTACCAATTCTTTTATCTTTGTAAATAATTGAAACATTTCCTTTTTCATTTCTTTCAAACCTAGTTTTGTCTAACAATATTGTATTATTTTCTCCATTTTTCTTTTCAGGAGTGAAATCAAATATTTTTTTGAAAGATTTTTTTCTATCATCAGTAATTGATCTTTTAATTCCTCCTAAATTTTTTAATTTTTTTAAAAAACCTTTAGAGTCAGGGTCTTTAACTCTAGTTACTTTGGTGTTTTGGTCTGTTAGGTCTGGGAGTAACATAGTTGTTTCTCCAGTATCTAAATTTGTATCAGCAAAATTTCCCCCATCAGCTTTGCTGCCCCCAGTTTCACCTTCATCACGGTCGTCTTCAAACTCACGGTCTCTTATATTTCGCTCATTTAATTCTATATTATCAAAACCGTTATTATCCATTTATTTTATACATTTTGAATAATTTTTTCTGCAATCCAAGAATTATGTTTATTGTCATAACCTTCCCACTTTACCAACACCATATTTTTTCCTTTCACTTTTTTTCTTTTTAATATTTTCTCTACTTTATATAAGTGATCTTTATCACTCACATCATTCACAGCAGATAGTTCCTGTTCATAAAATTTTCCAATAATTGGTTCTCCCTCAAAGTCTTCCACTTCATACATGTTTGGATCACCTCTGAATACTTTTACAATTTTAAAAATTTCTTCTGTAAAATTAGCTTCATAACCTTTTTTAAAGATATTCTTATATTTAGAAATTCTAACAGTGTCACCAATTCTGAATTTAGGTAAAGGTAAATCTCCCAATGGGTGGCCATATAATGTATTCCACACTTGGTCTTTGTTAGATTCATTTACATCAACAGGTTTCATTAATATACTACTGTGTTTAGTATTATTATAATTATCTACAAGTTTTTTCAAAACGTTGATCCAATTATAAGTTTTATTTTTATAAAAATATTTCCACATAGATGTTTTTAGAGTTCGATTAAATCTTTCAACTATAGCTGCTTTTTTAACAGATTTAGAGGAAAAATAATCAACACCATCACCAGTTTCTTTCAATAAACTTTTTACACCAACATTATAAAATTCTTTTCCTTCATCAAATTGAGCTACATTTGGATATTTACCAAATCTTTTTTTGAATTTTCTAAGTAAGTCTGAAACAGCTATTGTCATGTTTTTAGTATCTTTTCTATAAACAGGAATAGCAAACGCATATCGGCTCAAAATTTCAACAGCAGTAAGAATCCAGTAAAAATCATCATTATCTTTTTTGTATTTTTTCATATCAATTAAATCCATTTGTATTTGATCACCTAAATCTTTAACAAATGTTTTTTGAAATTTATGTCTTCTAACAATTGGTTTGTGTCTTGTAAAAGTATCTTGTGTTTTTAACCAGTCTTTCACAATTTTTCTACTAACTTTTAACCCCTTTGGAAGTCTGTCTTTTAATTTTTGGTAAAGTCTTTCTGCAGATTGATAACCTGTTTTAGGATTGTAATAAATATCTCTTAACTCTTGTTCAATAACAAGCATGTTGGTATCACTCACTTTGTCGTTCATTTATTTTTATTAAAATAAATAATGAATTCACTTGAAAAAGCTGAGAAAAAATATTATGGAAAAAATTATGATTTTGTGGTTAATGAAAGAAAAATTTTGGATAAGAAATTTAAAGAAAGTTTTTTGAAAAAATATCCATATGCAGACATGTCAAAGTTTTATTTTGAACATGATATTAATAAAGATGGAAGTTGGGAAAAAACAATAACATATTTCAAAAACAATGAATATATTTCAACAGACATAAATTCAGATACATTTAAAAATGATCCAAATATGGCAAAATATCTTTATATAAATAAACCAAAATCAAACTTTCCAAAAATTTGGAAACTTGGAGGAGCTGTACAAGAATTACCAAGAGTAAAAAGACATGTTGATTATACAGGAAAAAATTATTATTGGGATAATTTTCCTACGCAGTATATTTTAAGTTATCCAATTAATCAGTTTAGAATTTATGTAAACAATACAGATTATTTTCAAAGTAATTTTCCTGGATTAAACATAACTACAAATGATAATGCAAAATGGTCACTTAATGAACCATACTTTCAAAGCATTATAGGAGCATGGATTGCAACTTATGGTTGCGGAATTTCAATCCAACATTTATTATTTTCATCTTCCATTCCAAAACAAATTACATCATTTATGAGATTTCATTTATATTTTACAGTCAGAAGAATTATGCACCAACTGAGAAATGGTGATGACAAAATCTTTCATAAATTTAATGCTGGTTTTTTAAAAGATCATTATCCAAAATGGACTTATCAAGAAATTATGAACCTGAAAGGTGAACACCTGGGTCAAGATGTTGTTGGTACAGACCCATGGAAAAGATATCAACACGTTCCGGGCCAAATTAGAGACACTCAAAATGATTATAAAAAATTTGTTCCAAAAATTTCAAATGGATTAATAAAAAATGGAACTGAATTATTGAATCAAAGCATTGAAGCATATCTTTATGCAATACTAGGAGCACAAGCAAGAACAAGACAAAGTATTGTTTCAAATAGAGCTTCAGCTTTAGAAACACAAAAGATTTTTAGACAAATTTTTGAAGATTCAATTATAAATTATGACACATCAACCTGGATAAATAATATGAATACAGCAGTTTCATCAACAAATGTTGTTTTAAATACTGCAATAAGTCCAACTTTATGGCTAATTCCGAGCAGTTTAATTATTTTAAAAGATCCTATTGAAGGATATAATAACAAATTAAAAGTTTCTGATGAAAAATATGGTTTTTGGAATTAACGAAAATTTAAATTATTATGGTGGAGAAAAAAAAACAAAATTACAGGGAAATGAAATAAAGAAAAATGATTGACCGGAGGTCTCACCGCTTCGCGGAATAAAGAAAAATGAATCCAAAAAAGATATAAAGAAAAATGAATCCAAAAAAGATTTGAAAAATAATACATTAAAAGACATTTCAAGCCCTTCGGGCTCGCCGCTTCGCGGTCTTTCAGGTAAATCACCAAAAACACCCATTGGGTCAAGTGAAAATTTAATTATTTTATCTTTATCAATAATTGGAGGAGTTTTAATCGCACGGTACGTGCTCTGATCGGACAAAGTCCTCAGGACCAGAGGTCCAGAAAACTTTTAGTTTTCGAATCAAAATATATATTATAAAATAAATGACAAATCTTAAAATATTTATCAGACAAGACGAAAACCGTGAAAAAATAATTCAACTAGAAGAACCGCTTATATTAACTCATTGTGGAGGTCATATGTTTGTAAAATCAGTAAGTATATTTTGGAATTATAATAATTTATATCAAAATATTCATCATTATACTTATGATACACAAGGTGCTAATAGAAAAATTGACTTCAAAGATGGATATTATACCTTTAATATTTTAAAAACTGAATTAGAAAATGTCGGCGCAATTGAACTGGAACAAATTGATTTTTCTGGAAAATGCACAATAAAATCGGATAAAACATTAAATTTACAAACATTTGGTCCAATCATAGGATTTCCAGAAAATAAAGTAATACAAGCAAATACATTAACAGAGAGTGGCAGCGAGGTAAATATTAATAACAACTTGGAATATGTAAACATAAGCTGTAATATGATTGATAAAAGTAAAAATTTTGTAGATGGTAAAAGAAGTGACATTCTTATTCAAATTCCAATAACAACAGAACAAACATTAAAAGGTAGTGTTTCTAAAATTTATCTACCTGAAGAAACAGGACCGGGAGGAGGAATAAAATTATCAAATGGAATATATAATGAATTAGAATTCAAAGTAGAAGGAAATAATTCATTATCAATAGGAAATGTTTTGTTAGAAATTATTATAAAATAAATGAGTTTATTCTATGGATATGAAAAAGTTAACGATAACGTACACGATATAACAACAGGAGGTTTACCAACAACAGGAGGGGATATGACAGGAGATATTAACATGGGTTCAAACCATATCATAACATCAGTTGACCCAACAAAAAGAGAACACCTTGCTAGAAAAAATATGTAGATGATTTAGTAAGAAGACACACAGATGTAGATTATCTATCAAGAAGAGGAGGTACAATGAGAGGAAATATTGATATGGGCTCTAATAAAATTACATCAAATGTGAATCCTTCAAGTGATAAAGACCTTTCTAGAAAGAAATATGTAGATGATCAAGATTCTAGAAAATTATCCTTAACTGGTGGAACAATGTCAGGAAATATTAGCATGAGAAATCATAAAATTCTAACAACTTCAGATCCTACGGGCGAAAAACATTTAGCAAGAAAAAAATATGTAGATAATCAAGATTCTAAAAAATTATCCCTAACTGGTGGAACATTGACAGGTGATGTTACAATTGGAAGTAATAAAATTATTTCTTCAACAAATCCTACACTTGAAACACATTTAGCGAGGAAGAAATACGTTGACGACCGTATTTATAATAGTTTAAACATTCTCAAAAAAGATGTTAGTTTTTCAATTTTGAAAGATAATTTTTCTTTGAAATTTCATAATTTATATTTCATTGAATATAATTCAGTTTATGATTTATTGTTTGAAAGAAATGGAGGAAAAGTTAAAGAATTAATTGATTATGGAATTGAAGGAAAAAATTTTAAACAAACAACAAAAAGTCTTCAACCTTCTTTGTGTTTAGAAAATGAAAAAGAAAATAATAAATATTTTTTAAAATTTAACGGAACCAACTGCAGAATGATTTCAGATTCCAACATTAATCCGATACCCACAGGGTCAGGAAAAAAAGATATTGTAAATGTTTTTGTTGTTTATAAATTGAATTCTGTTCCTTCATCTGGAAGTGATTGGTTAAAAGGAGGAATTTTTGGACATGATAATGGAGGTTATGATAAATTTGTTTGTTTTGCAAATCCATCCACAAAAGAATTAGTTATTTCTGGAGATAGTGCTGATTTTTTCAGTATTGGTTCAAATCCTGTAAATCATAGAACACCAATTGCCGCCTTCAAGTCGAAGGCGAATGCTGGGGATCTGAATAAATGGATATGTCTTTCAGTTCATTGGGACTTATACACAACACCGAACCCAGGGGGCACCGTAGGTGATAATGAAAGTTTTGTTTATTGTAATGGAAAAAAGTTAACATCTTTTACATCGAAAACTGTTTCAGGCAGCGCAGCTTTAACAATTGGAGATATAAAAAACAGCACAAATTCACCTTTTGATGGAAGCATGTCTTTCTTTTCAGTTTTGAAACATGAAAAAATGACAGAAAAAGAAATTTTGTTTTATCATTATGTTCTTTGTAATTTATACAATGTTGACCATGATTCAATAAATATATCATGAAATTAATTTAATTGTATAAATAAATGAGTGTTATATTTGATGATGATGATTTTAGTTCAAAAACACAAAGTCAAAAAAAATTTTTATTAAAAGAATTTGATAAAAAATTATATTTATCTGGCGGAACAATGCATGGAAATTTGAATATGCTTTCTTATAAAGTAATTTCCAGTGCAACACCATCTGGAAATACTGATTTAACAAATAAATCATATGTTGATTCCAAATTATCTTTATCTGGTGGAACAATGACAGGAGATTTGGATATGGGAAATAATCATATTGTTCACGCTGCAAATTATTCTCCTTCTTCTAATTATCATGTTGTGAATAAAAAATACGTTGATGGTAAAACTAAAGCTTTGAGAAATGATATTGTGGCAACTTCGTTGTCGTGTATTTATAATTTACAAATGGATGATTTGGGAATTTTTGAAGTTAAAGATGATGATAATTATATAGAATATACTGGAAGCAATAAAAAGGTTGAAAAACTTTTCAATTTGTCAAGAAAAAAAGATTGGAATTTCAAACAAGATGATACAAACAAACAACCATTTTTCAAAAAATCCACAATTAATAATAATTTTTATTGTGTTCAATACCACGCTGGTCTTGGATCAAACGTTTCAAATAGCAGCAATTTACATTTAGTTAGTACACAAGATATTTTAAGCAATCAACACTTGAATTTTTATTTTGTATATGGTTTAAAATCATTAAATTTGTCTAACAATGAGGTGTCGTTGTTTAAAATCGTAGATAATGAAACAGCAAGTCAACCAGATCCTTCTAATTTTGGTATTTCTTATCGTAATTCATTATTATATATCACAAATTCATCCACGTATTCAATTTCAAATGACAGATGGCAATTGAAAGCAAATGCAACTCAAATAAACAAATTAATATGTCTTTCTGTTCATTGGGATCAAGGTAACGTCAGTGGTGATAAAAAAGGAAATCTTTATGTGAATGGAAAAGAAATTGTTTCTTTCAATACAACTGCTAGAAAGTATCACACCCCAAATATGAAATTTTATCTTGGATCAAAAAATAAAGATCACGGAAAAATGGATGGAGAAATATTATATGTATATATTTCAACAAGAAAAATGAAATATCCAGAAATTGTTTTAAACCATTATCTTCTTTGTAAAAAATATAGTGTTGATTTTGACGAAGATAATATATTATAAAATATTAAAATATATAACTAAATAACTAAATAAATTTTAAATAATTTTAAATAACCGCTTGCACGCAGCTTTGCTGTTTGTGGCTATTTAAAATTTACTTGTTTTTTATTTGAATCTATTTAATTTTACTTATGAATAACTTTGAATAACTTTTAAATAAATTTTAAATAACTTTTAAATAACGTGAAGCGTGACATCGAGCAAAGCTCTCAGAACCGAAGGTTCAGCAAAGCTGTTTTAAATAAAAAAATTTACTTGTTTTTTATTTGAATCTATTTAATTTTACTTATGAATAACTTGAATAAATTTTAAATAACTTTTGAATAAAAAAATTATAAATAAATGAGTGAAGACAGTAAAACAAATAAAGTAACAGCAGTTGAAAAATCTGAAAAAGTAAAAGACCCAAGAAAAGTAGAATTGGGAAAAAGATTAGCAAAAATTTCAAGAGAAGCAAAAGAAAGAAAAGCAAGACAGCGCGAAAAAAGTGAAGCGGAGCTTGAACGTAAAGTTGACCGCGACGACCGAAGCTTAGCGGAAGAAATAAATGACTATGTAGATTTTAGGTATATTGTTGGAGGAGTAACAATTGTTGCTGCGCTTGGAGGCCTATATTATGCATATAAAAGCGACAAAAGACAAAGTGAAATCAAACAAAATGATCGACCAGAGGTCTCATCGACCGGAGGTCTCAGCACCAAAGGTGCAGCATCGAGCCGAAGGCTCTCGCCGCTTCGTGGAGCGAAGCTGCAGCAAAGTGAAGAAGAAAACAAAAAAGTTAAGATAGAAAATAAAAATGGCTATGAAATTAAATTCAAACCATCACGCTTCGCGACGGCTACGCCGTGTTCTATTGAAAACCTGTAAGAAAATAAAGTTTGCAAAAAAAAATTTTTATATGTATAAATAAATGGGTGAAATGAATAGAAAAGAAGGTATGAATGAATTATATGATTCTACAATAATTACATTGGGAGCTGTTGGAGTTGGAATGGTAACTAGAAAAGTAATTAGTGATGGTTTGTCAACTCCATCTAGTTTAGTTCCAACTTTAAAACTTGCAGCAGCTGTTGGATTATCATCGCTTACAGTTAAATATGCTCAAGACAAAAAGTGGATTCCTTCTGATCCATTCAAATCATGAATGTCATAAAATAGAAAAAATGTATAAATAAATGGAAACAGTCGTTGGTGGATTATTTAATGCAGTTGCTTTTGCAGGTGCTGGATTTTTATTTTCAAAATTAAATCATTCTGGATATGAAAAAGAAATAAAAAGACATAATGAAGTAATGGAAAAATTGAGCGAAGCGAAAGAAAAATGGTATGAAGAGCAAGTAAAAAGAAAACAAGAAATTGAAAAATTAAGGCAAGAGTTGTCTGATGCAAATGCTGATATAAATTTTTTTTTTATGCTTTTAAAAAAAAATATATATATAAATAAAGGATGAACATGTCAAGTAATGTTTCACAAAATATATTGGATTCTGATAATCCAAAACGTGGTCGTGGAAGACCAAGAAAATACCCTTTTGGTTCTTTTGTAGGACCAAGACGGGAAAAAAGAGGTAGACCAACAACATTACCTCCAGAAAAAAGGCAAAGTGAGCGAATTTTTGCTAGAGGCAGAGGAAGACCAAGAAAAAATCAGGAAATTTCCTCGTCAAATTTAGACAAACCAGTTACAGAAGAAAATTTACAAGCACCTTTAAAACCAACTCAATATATAAAACCAAATAAAAATTTTGTTGAAAAATCAAAGGAAAAAATATTAAAATTAATTGATAAATACAGTCCATTAAATAATAAAGTAACGGGAAAAAAATGGTATAACCACCTGAAAGATAATGTTTTAGATATATTTAATAAATTACAAAATAAAGTTTCAACCCCAACTGCAAAATTTGTATTGGATAAAGAAGCTTTGAATGTAACAAAAAGATATCAAATGGATTTGAAAAAATTTGGATTGTCTTTATATGATCCTTTGACTCTCTTGAAAAAAGTAAAACCATTGGTGATTGAAAAATTCAAAAAATATCCAAGTACAAAAGAACAAATAACTCTTGTGTGTTTGATGGAAAAA
The DNA here is from genome assembly GCA_030142905.1 of Heliopora coerulea. Classification (NCBI taxonomy): domain Eukaryota; kingdom Metazoa; phylum Cnidaria; class Anthozoa; order Scleralcyonacea; family Helioporidae; genus Heliopora; species Heliopora coerulea. The sequence goes on from JASJOG010000511.1 coordinate 17,926, forward strand.
ACAAATCCAGCAACAGGTGAAACAACTGTGGATAATGCTCATTTTCATAGTTACTACGAAGAAATTTTTGAAGGAAATAATTTTGATGAAATATATGAAAAAATGACCCAAAAAATTAATTTAAGTTTTGAAGAATTTTTAAATAATTCAAGTTTGTGGAAATTTCATAAAAGTTTGAAAGTAATTCTCAATATTAGCGAAATTAAAAGATTACTTGCCTCATCTTATATTCCTTTACCAGAATTTTTGAAAAATAAAAAAGCAATTATCAATCCAAAAAATGAAGATCAAAAATGTTTATTATGGTGCATAACAATAAATGAACTTTTGAAAACCACACCTGATTTAAAACACCCTGAGAGAATTACAAAAATTTTGAAAAAGAAAGCTGAAAGTTTTAATGTAAAAGATATTAATTTTCCATGTGGATTTTCTGATATTGATAAATTTGAAAAAAATAATAACATTACAATTAATTTATTTGGATACAACGAAGACAAAAATCATGAAATTTTTCCTTTGAGAGTAAGTAAGGTTGATCTGAAGGTGCTTTGCGATCCAAATATTGAACCATCACACGTAAATATATTGTTAATAACTAATGAAAACCCGAAGGGCAACGGAGTTGATAAACATTATTGTTTAATTAAAGATAAAAGTAGATTATTTTCAAGTCAAATTAATAAAAGTAAAGAAAAAACACATATTTGTGATAATTGTTTGCAACATTTTAGTAAGGAAAATGTTTACAAAAATCATTTAGAATATTGTAAAGAGTATGAATGTGGAAAAACTGTTTATCCAGATAAAGGTGAAAAATTAAAGTTTAAAAATTATGAAAGAATGCATGATGTTCCATTTGTAATTTATGCAGATTTTGAATGCAATCTGAAAAATATAGATGAAAACCCGGAGGGCAGCGGAGCTGTTGGTGAACATACAAAACAATTTCAAAAGCATGAACCATCTGGATATTGTTATTTAATAAAATGTTTTGATGATAATTTATATAAACCAAAATTAGTAAAATGTAGTAAAAAACCCGGTGAACCTGATTTTGATATTTCATTAAAATTTGTAAAAAGTTTAGAAAATGATATTAAAAAAATACATGAGAAATTTAAATACCCAAAAAAAATAATATTATGTGAAAAGGATAAAGTAGATTTTAGAACTGCAAAAAATTGTTATGCTTGTGGAATTAAATTTGGTAAACAGGAAAAAAATGATATTCTTAGTGAAAAGTTAAAATCTTTAAAAGATAAAATAATATACAAAAAATGTGGTATAAATATTGAAAAAACAATTTCTTATGTTTATAAAAATCATTGTGATTTATATGAAAAAACGCAAAATTATAAATGTATTGAAGATATTAGTAATGAATTTAAAGAAATTTTTAAAAACAAAGAACAACTTGGTTTAAAATTTAATATGAGGAAATATGAAAATGAACTTTTTATATATTTCAAAAAAAAAATTAAAAAAGAAAATCATGATGGTTTAATTTATAATATATTAAAATATAATTTAAAATTAAAAGAAGAAGTTAAAGAAATGATAAAATTATTTAAAAAATCAGAAAAATTAAAAGTAGAACCAAAAAAGCCTGATGATAATAACATTTTTGATGTGACTGATTATAAAAAAATTGAAACTGAATTAACTTTTGAAGAAGCTGACGAATTATTTATGAACGATAAAATTTCAGCTGAAGAATTTAAAAAATATTTTGATAAAAAAGAAAATGAAATAGAAAACGAAAAAGAAAAAGAAAAAGAAAAAGAACCGAAAAGAACCAATTTCACAGACAAAGTTAGAGACCATTGTCATTATACTGGTAAATATAGAGGGGTTGCTTGTATTAGTTGTAATACAAAAATGAAAAAACCTAAATTTATTCCAGTTATATTTCATAATTTACAAAACTATGACAGTCATTTGTTTATTAAAAATCTTGGTGTTTCAGAAGGTGAAATTGATTGTATACCAAACACTGAGGAAAAATACATTTCATTTACAAAAGAATTTATTGTTGGTAAATTTGAAAAAACAGACATAGTAACAGAAAAACAACTTAAAAGTAAATTAAAAGAAAATATTATTGAGTGTGAAGAATTAATTATTGACAGTGAAACGACAGGACCGCAGGTCCAGTATAAAATTAAAGAAATTGTTAATGTTAAAAGAAAAATTAGATTTATTGATAGTTTTAAATTTATGCAAACTAGTTTAGCAAATTTAGTTAATAATTTAGATAAAAATGAAATGAATATTTTGAAAAAATTTTTTAACCCGAAGGGCAGCGAAGCTGGTGAAGAACAAAGAAACTTGTTAACTAGAAAAGGTGTTTTTCCATATGAATGGTTTGACAGCATTGAAAAATTAAAAGAAGAAAAACTTCCTGATATTGAAAAATTTTATTCTAGTTTAAATGATGAAAGTATAAGTGAAGAAGATTATTCACACGCACAAAATGTTTGGGAAAAATTTAATATTAAAAATATGAGAGAGTACCATGATTTGTATTTGAAAACCGATGTAGTTTTATTAGCTGATGTTTTTGAGAATTTTAGAAAAGTATGTAAAGAAAATTATAATTTAGACCCAGCATGGTACTTCACTTCCCCTGCCTAGCATGGGATGCAATGTTAAAAATTACAAAAGTAGAATTGGAACTATTATCAGACCCACAAATGTATCTCATGATTGAAAAAGGAATCAGAGGTGGAATTTCAACAATTGTAAAAAGATATGCAAAAGCAAATAACAAATATATGGAAAACAAATATAATTCTGAAAAAGATAGTGTTTATCTTCCGTATTTGGATGCAAATAATTTATATGGTTGGGCAATGAGTAAGAAATTACCTGTTAGAGATTTCAAATGGATGAAAAACAATGAGTTAAATAATTGGGAAAAATATAATTGTATTTTAGAAGTTGATTTAGAATATCCAGAAAATTTACATGATTTACATAATGAATATCCTCTCGCCCCAGAAAGATTAAAGGTTGGTCAAGTTGAAAAACTGATTCCAAATTTAAATAATAAAGAAAAATATGTTTTACATTGTGAAAACTTGAAATTGTATGAAAAGTTGGGATTAAAAATCACTCGAATTCATAAAGGAGTAAAATTCCATGAAGAAGATTTTATGAAACAATATATTGATTTGAACACAAATTTGAGAACAAATGCAAAAAATGATTTTGAAAAAGATTTTTTCAAATTGATGAATAATTCTGTGTTTGGGAAAACCATGGAAAATGTAAGAAATAGAGTTGATATACAATTGGTAAATAGACAAGAAAAAGCATTAAAATTATTTTCAAAAAGTAATTTTAAAAGTAGAACGATATTTTCTGAAAATTTAATTGCAATACATAAATATAAGACTAAAATTATGTTGAATAAACCAATATATTTAGGAATGAGTATATTGGATTTATCAAAAACTTTAATGTATGATTTTCATTATAATTATATTAAGAAAAAATACGGCGGAACCGAAGGTCGCGGAACCGCGTCATTATTATTTACCGATACAGATAGTTTAATGTATGAAATTAAAACCGAAGATTTTTATAAAGATATTTCTCCAGATGTAGAAAAAATGTTTGATACAAGTAATTACTTAAAAGATCATAAAAGTGGGATAAAAACTGGATTAAACAAAAAGGTTATTGGAATGATGAAAGATGAATGTGGTGGAAAACAAATAGAAGAATTTGTTGGTTTGAGAGCAAAATTATATGCTTACAAAATGTGTGGAAACCCGAAGGGCAGCGGAGCTGATGAAGACAACAAAGGAAAAGAAGAAAAAAAATGTAAAGGTGTTAAGAAAAATGTAATTAAAAAAGAAACAACATTCCAAAATTACAAAGATTGTTTATTTGATGGAGAAGAACAAATAAGAAAAATGAATTTGATAAGACATAGAAACCATGAACTGTATACAGAAAGTGTTGAAAAGATTGCTTTGTCATATAAAGATGACAAACGAAACATACTTGAAAATAAAATAGACACTCTTGCATTTGGTCATTACATGAATGAAATGATTGAAACTTATGAGAATATATTTGGATTCAAACCGTAAAATACTTTATCAGCGAAGCTGTTTAGCAAATAGACTTATTGTTTAAAATTCTGTTAAAAAAGGTAATTCCCCCGCTTGTCGTTGAGGGGTTTTTCCCACATTCCATACATTCCAGATCTCCCTAACAACCGGCGAATCCGAAAATAGTTTTTTTATTGACATCGAGCGAGGCTAGTTGTTAGGGAGATTGAGCATGTATGGAATGTTTGGAATTTGAAAAATGTTAGTCCGGTGATTCCCCCGCGACACTTTGAAAATTTTGACCCGTTTTTTAAATGTGTTGAAATTCCCGGTAACGTTAACAAATTCCTTGAAGAGACCGGAAGTGACCGGAAGTGATCGAGCGAACCGAAGGCAGCAGAGCTGCTCAGCGAAGCAGCTGAAAATTACGTAAACAAGGAAAAGGGTTTTTCCCGACTATTTTTATCGATTTTGAAAATGTGGAAATTTAGTCAAATCCCAAAATGTCCAAGAACCCGGCTTCTATAGACTACTCAGGGTAAATGGTTCCAATTTTAAAGATGAGACGCTATTCCTGTCTTTTGTGACTACTATTACCGCCAGAAATTTTTGAGATAACACAAACTTTCATGCCCAAAAGACAATGATTGGCACTATTGAAATGTCGGGCGACAGGTTTGTCAGCGTCTCCATTCCTTACGGAGCGAAGATGTTCGGCAAATCTGTCGGATAAGCGTCTTTCCGTTTCTCGAACGTAGAGCAGACCACATCTATTGCTCGAAATTAAGTTAATGAGGCTGGAGGAGATACGTGTGAAACAATGTCGAATAACAAAATTAGATTTAGGCCCCGAAATGCATGTAGAGGCGTTGAAAAAAAACAAGTGTTGCAGCGGGTCCGAGAACAAGGAAAAGTAACCGCTGGCGCTGAAAGATTTTGTCTAAGAGCGCTATGGATTAAACTATCCCGAATGTTTTTATTACGTCGGAAGGAGACTAAAGGGTTGTCGGAGAAAATGGAAGATGTTTCAGGATTATTCTTTAGAACGTGAAAATTGCAGGGAATGATATCACTAACTTTGTGGTTGAAAGGATGAAACATGAGCACTAATGGGATTTTATCTTCAGAAACAGATTCGAAACGTTGCTTTAATGCATCCGAATGGGGAATACTAGAAGTTCTTTGAAAAGCAGTATGCAAAAGATGGGTTGGGTAGCCACGCTGGACAAGAAAAGATCTCATCTCCGAAGATTTTGTCTCAAAATCTTTGTCATCGCTTCAAAGGCGGCGAAGTCGCAGAAATTGTGAATATGGGATGGATTGTTTGGTGTGGTTAGGGTGGGAGGATGAAAATAACAGGTAACTGTGTGAGTCGGTAGGCTTGTAAGAAACAGATGTTGCGTGCGCACTACCATTAATCGACACAAAAATATCAAGGAACGCCACGCTGCCTTCACTGATTTCCCATGTGAGCGCTTGATGGTAGTCATTAACATAGTTAATAAAACGCTCTAAATCCACACTTGAGCACGATGTTGTTCCTAAGCAGTCGTCAATGTAACGGGCGAAAAAATCAGGGTGAGAGCCAGTATATCTCTCAAAGATTTGTTTTTCTACATAACCAACAATTAGATTGGCTTAACTTGGGCTTATTTTGGTGCCTATAGCTACACCACTTATCTGTTGGCAATGTTCTCCATCAAATAAAAATTATTGAGGGTGAACACAAGCTCTGCCAAGCGAATTAATGTAGTTGTCGATGGTTGTAGAATGGTGTGTTGGTTAAGAAAAAACTTCAAAGCTTCGAGACCATCACGATGAGGAGTAACGGTGTAGCGAGACTTGACGTCCATGGTGTAAATGAATTTATTGGGGCTGTTAAAATAAATTTGATCGAAAATTTGTAGAGCATGCTTGGTGTCTCTTACATAAGTAGGCAACTTCTTAAAAAAAGGATCCATATCATGATTAAAAATCTGCATATAAGTTCTGTGGGGCAACTGCAAGCGGAAACTATCGGCCTGCCGGGGTTATTAGGTTTATCAATTTTAGGTAAAAGATACATAACTAGCGTTCTGGGAGTATTAACTATTAGGTTAAAAGTAGATGTGGGTTGTTCACCGGCTTTAACCAAATCGTTAATAGAGGTTTTGACCTTTTTTTGGTGGGTAGGCGTGAAATCGCAATTTAATTTGGTGTAAAAAGAGGTATCGCTAAGCTGCCGGAGAGCTTCTTATCGATACAAATCAGCTCTCCAAACTACAAAGGCGCCACCTTTGTCCGAAGGTTTGACGACAACGTCATTCCGAATAGGCTTGTACAGATTGTGCTACGAAATTGCTGAAATTGTGCTCTAAAAATACTCAAAAGTTGCTCGAAAATTGAAAAAGTTGCCCCTAAAATGTGAAGAGTTGCTCACAAAAAAAGAGCACAAAGCAAGATTTAACCTATTTTAAACTGCCTCTACTCGATCTAGCAAAATTTAAATTGAGTAACAGTTGCTTATGCTACCCCATTGACTTGAATGAACAGAACAGAAACTTTATTTAAGAAGGCTAAGCCTCCACATTATTAAAAACTACACGAAAAAATGAGTTCTCAGTTCTGACACATACACTGTAACATCAACTGCTTTGATTACTGAATTGAGTAACCGCCTAATCTGGTTTCGGCCTGAATTATTCGAGAAAAAAACAAATACAAAACACGTTCTTCACTTCTTTCCTAGTTTCCACTAAAAATTTCCTAAAATGATGCTTCTGCCGGAGAAAATTGCTTGAAGTTGCTGGGCCCATAAAAAGTTGCTCCAAACACAATAAGTTGCCAAAAAGTTGCCGAGCACAATCTGTTCAAGCCTAATTCCGAATTCGCAATGATTTCAAGGCCAGAAGTTAATCCATGCTGAGGTTGGAAGGTCTTTTGGGACGGAAATGGTTTAATTTGTCAATTTCGTGGCGACACTGTCGAACGAAAAGATCGAGGGCCGAAACTGGCCTTCAGGTCGAGACCAAGAAGATTTTTTTGGATTAATGGCCTCAAAAACATCTTTATTATAGACTGAGGACTGATTGTTATGGAAAAGCGCTTTCAAACGTAAGCGACGGAAAAAAGCTTCGGTATCTTCTTTGACTGAAAAGAAATCGATGGGACCGGAGTTGGGAACGAACTTGAGACCTTTCGTAAGAATTATTCTCTCGGGGTCAGTTAAGGGCAAATCGGGAGGAATGGTGAAAACTACTCAGACATTTCCGATCATTTCACTAGTCATTTGTAAGCCTGGTTTTCACGAGGGACATAAGCATAAGCATAACGACATACTTAAGCGCAGTAGGCACTTTATGGTTAATCTCTTTGTGTTGGTGAAGCACAAAGAGTTCAACTGACCATGGTGTACTTGCTGAGCTTGCGTATGTCGTTATGCTTCTGTTTATGTCTCTAGTGAAAACGAGGCTTTAAGTAGGCATGAAGGTCACAAGACTGGAGGAAGTGTTGGTTTGGGTCATAAGCATAACTCTTTCTGCGCGAACTATCTTAGGCCAATTTCTTTGGTCAGAATGACAATAAGGAGACTATGAATTGGTGATATGCACTTAGCCTGATTGTGTCGTTCATGTTGATGCATCTTTAACAAAAGCATTTCACGAACCCTTTAACGTTCAACTGCATATACAGGCACGATTTAATACATGTAAATCTCAGGTATGAACCGACTTCAATAGATTTTGATAAGGAACGTGAATAGAGTAATTTGTGGCTTCTTTTAAAACGTTTAGAGGTTAAAGGGTATAAGTTCAGGTAGAAAAGTAAAAAAAGTGTTGGTGGAAATGTAATGCTGCAACCATTACCGATGTACCACCATCTTTTCCATCTCAAAGAACTAAATGTAATTCATCAACTATTTTCGGTCCAAGTTGACTTTGGTATTTTACTCTGGCTAACACCCGACGATTTTACTCTTCAACGGAAGGCGTCTTGGAAAGGAAAGGATTAAAAATACCTCAAATATTGACCAAGGATTTACCAGGTGGGAATCGTAGTCGCAGAATGAATATTAATGCCCAGCTCAAAATTCGAATGTGAATAGCCATAACAGGATAAAACACGACAAATAACAAAGCATGTTAGTTTAGACAAGCTTTACTGACGTTTAGTTGCAAACGCGCAACATTTTCAAAGTAACATAGATGATGGATAAGGTAAGGTTATAAATACGATATTTACAAGGTGTGAAAATTAATTAGCCAATGAGAAGAGAAAGGTGTGAGAAAAGTAGAAGAGGAAGAGCAGAAGGAAGTACATTTTTTTTTTTTAATTTTCTCACGCCCTTCGTGGAAACCAGCTTATGTTGTCTAGGCTAGCGTGAATAAATAAACTTATCATAATCATCATCAGACTAATTAAAATAAGGCAAGCGGAACAGACCTGATGTTTTCATTAAGGACAGGCTTAAATTTATCAATGAGTAAACTCTCCCGAATGAGTAATTCAAGGGGCGAGTTACCGGACGAAATAATAGAAAAGTCATCGGCGGAGATGGTGTGATGAGAAGCTTTGGTGTGAGAAAGGATGCTAGACAGGCTAGTGTAAGATCTTTTCTTCCCCGTTAAAGGCGAGATTCCTAGGTGTTCAGAGATGCGTGTGTAGAAGCCGTCGAATTTACCCTATATTCGATGCTCCGCAGCATCGACACATGTATTGATAAACAACATACGATCTCATTAATTTCGGAAAAATGTCCTTGAACCTGAAGAAACTAGACAGACGTTTGTTAGACTTAAAGATAACCCGTAGCTCAACTTGAGGAAAACAGGAGAGAAGTTTTGTTAACTGTGAACGGATTTGGAGGCAATGTTTACCAGTAAATGGCATAGAAAAATTAATGATACGTTTAGAGACATCCTAATTTTTAGCGGAAACTGAAAAAACTTTATCGAGAAATTTACCAAGGCAAAGGTCAAAGAAAGGAGTGGGATACCGATTGTTAGTGAGAAAATTTTTCAGCTTGATGACTTCCGAATAAAATATGTGGTAGGAGGAGCATATCTTAAAATATCTGTCGAGAATGGTGTAGACAAGTCCATTTAAGGCAGAGCCACTCCGCACTTATACTACCGAGTTTATTATTACATGCAGAAATAACCGGACTAACAGAGAATTCCCTTTGCAAGATACCATGTAATTTCTTAAGAACCATAGCCGGGAATGAGTTCTACTAGCAACTCTAACATGCCATATAGAAAGTGAATGTAATGATGATTATAAAACTCAGTTATTCTATATCAAATAGGGCTTCTGTTATTTTTCTCTGCATGCAACTGATCTGTTCGCCACTGGTAAATGAATATATTTTGTTCAACGTTTTGACCCCGTTCGGTTATTGGTTAATCGAGATGATAATAACGAACAATTACTCACCGAAGTGGTGATGAATACTTACCTAGCCATGAAGTGGCGAGGTAAATATCTACAGTATTCACGGACACTGGGTTAAATGATTGTTTAAGGTTTTAGCATATCCTTTACATTATTGTTTTCACATATGCTTTTGTTTTTTTAATTTTTTTAAAACAATTTTTTCGGAACGTCGACTTGTTGCCAACTCGTCACTTGTCAACAAAACGTTTTGAAGGCATCCTGCGTGCACTTGTCGCTAAAAAGTAAGAGATATGCGTATCTTTGAACATTGAATTAGAAAATTTCGTTCCTTTTTTGGTTGCTGTGTTGCAAGGTAACTTCGTTTATTAAAACAATTCTGCCGTAACTTAAGGGTCGTGTAAACCTGCTATTTTGCATGTTGGAATTAGCATCCTGGTTTATGCAATGCACTCACAATAGCCTATGCAGCAACACATCCACACTAATTATTCGCTGCAGTTTGTCCACGACGCGCTCGTCGGTCAAACACTTACTCCAAGATGTCAATCCCAAGACACAAAATCTCACGTGTAAACAGTCCTTTAAAGGAAAAAGGACGCCATCTTTCTTTACTCGGAGTTGAATCGTGCAGGATATTCCAAGATAGAGGAACGCAAAACAAGACTATTCACTTGCAAGGTATATGCTAACGTAAGTTAGCCTGGATCTAAAGATTTTCGCCTGGCCCAAATTCGACAGGTTAACTTCTTGTAAAAAGAACAAAAGCCACTCATGTTAAGTTGAAAGTTTTAAACTATAATAAACGGTTAGCACATTACAACAGCTACCTTGTTGACAACATTATTTCGTCCATTAAAAAGGAATTCTAAGCAAACTACATTGACAATTTCTATGACTCCAAATATATTTTTTACTGTTGGAATCCTTAACCTTTGTAAGAGATCAGATAGCCACCAAAAGTCGTATACCGACCTCCACCGTATATGGCATAAACGCTATTTCTCTCCAACCGAACCCAGAAAGTCTGACCCTTTTTCAACATTGCTAGTACAGTTTTACTCAACAGATCGTAATTTCTATGGTTCGCATGTAAATCACTGTATACTGTATTATCCTTCATAAGACGAACAAAGCTACGATATCCATTCCGCTGTAAGTACGAGACACAGAAAAGGTATAGTCCATCGACTGGTGCAGTAAATTTTCCTGTCGAAGGGTTATAAGCACCTCCAATGTTGAAGGAAACGTCGTTGAATTTGATTGCACCGAGAGCGTAGTTAGGTCCAATATTGCCGCTGGTGAGGGTTGCTTGGAAGGCAGGACGAGTCTGAAAAATTAGAAGTACAATAAAAGTGAGAACGAAATATGCTCTTATTTCACCAAACAACTGATTTCTAGTGTTTACTAAATTGTATAAAAAAAAAAATAAATAAAAATAAATGAAAGAAGATTTTAGTTGGAATGGATCTTGTTCCTATCTCGTGAAAAGGAAAAATACTGACAGTAAGCTCTTAGTCGAGCTTTTCAGAGAATCTTAAGCAAGCCAGGAAACCTAGGACTAAGAAAATCTCCGTATTTTTTTTTTTTTTTTTTCACGGTTAACAATGTCCTAACGAAGGTACCGTCGAAGGTTATCGTTGTAGTCGCATTTATTATAGCATGAATTAAGAGATCCCATCCATTAGACTATCAGAATTGTCATTTCTGCCCTAGAACGGTTTAACCACACAGTCCTATTGAAAAACTTCAAAATTGAATTGCTAAGTTTTAAGGTTCGAAATGAATGCCAAAAACACAATTTCGCTCCATCCTCGAACCAGTGATGGGATAGTTGTGGTTAACAGGCTGTTTTTATAGAACAAAATCGTGTCGAGAGGTTTTGCCAAAAAAAATGTTCACTAAGAACTAGCCGAGTTATTGCTCATTTTCTCACAATACCTCTTTCGCCTAAAACGAAAAGAATGCGATGGCAGCTGGAATGGCCTAAAGAGCGTTTTTACTCAATCCCCAAAGATTCGAATGAGAAAGGACTTTGCAGCGGCCACGTTGGTGTACCGAAAAAAATGTCCTCAAAAGTCTTTGGTAAAGGAACACCTACATTTGCAGTGACGATATCAAGTGAAAACGTTTAGTATTTGATGCATTCCCCCCATTATTTGTTAGTATGTGTATTCTTGAAAAAGGTATCAACTCTTCGGCACCATTAATAAATATTCGAAGAATCATCTCAATTTTCTGAGTAAAATCATCAAAATTTGACGAAACAGGCGAGAAAGAGTCCCTCGTCCCTGCTCCTCTCCCTTACCCGCTACAAGGGGACAGCGAGTTCATAGAAGCTGAGCCCCTGCAGAGCGTCACTCGCACCGCTTTACCCATTTGTGAATTTCTTTTTGTTATACATATAGTCGCAGAATAAAACAGCTTCAAGTGGACACTTGTCTCGTTCTTCCATGAAAATATTACGGAAGATTGCATTCTGTGTTAAACGAAAAGATTTAAAAATTAGTTTGCCGGTGTAAAAAGTAATCACAATGAAGGAACGCGAGCACTTTTGCTCTCCTCACTACGCACTTTTAATCATTAAGTCCAAGAACTTAGGTTGAAATTACTGAAGAACAGGTATGCACTTCGATTTCAAGAGAAGGCCAATAAGTTCGTGCGTTTTATTTCGTAAAATAGAAGTAAGTTGATTAGTTAATATCGAAACTGCAAAAAGCTTTCTCTGATTTTCAATTGACCATTCCAGCCACATAGACTGCGTTCAATACTACATCTGTGTTTACACTCTCTTTTCTTTTGCAATTTAAATCAGTTAATAAAAGCTTTGCAATTAAGACTACAAACCTGTGCGTAGACACCGTAACCTTTGCCATGAAGGAGAAAATCTCGCATTCCTTGCCTGAAATTCAGAGTTATTCCGTATTTCTATATAAAACAAAAACCATGCATTGTTCATCTCTTTACCGAGCAAAGCTTCGGAAGCTGGGTTACATGGATGAACGAAATTTTAAAACTACCGAACTATTGTCGCATAAAATTGTTCATTCTGATGAATCTGATTAACTGAGTGGAGCCCTGAGGATGTATTGCTACCATAGTTAGCCAATCGAAAGCAGGAATTGTGCCATTAAGACGACAATACACTCCCCAGGAGGAACACTTGTAGACGATAATCTAAATGAAACCCGGTTGTGATTTTAGCCTGGCGTACTGGATAGAGATTTCGACCAGAACTGGTATCGTTCACGAATTCAGCCCTTAACAGTTTGGAAATAATGCTCACAGATTGAAAAGGATGCACAATCAAAACCTCAGTTAAAAATGACAACTCAGTACCACACAAAGCCAACTTAATATATCGTATAAAATCAGGCGGCCAGTAGATAATTCATCTTAATCCAGTTAAGAGATTCTGCAAAAGAATACACAGATTATTTCACGAAATAACTGTAGTGAAAGAATACTTACATGTCCATGGAGCGTGCGTTTGCTAATCGTCGAATCTTCCTGTGGAGAACTAAACATCCTTTCGAGCTCAGTGGAGGTCGATTGAGGAAGATTCTTGCTTGAAGTAATGTAAGGCGCAGCAGAGAGCACAAGGAATAAACCAAACCACGATACTCCAACGAATGCCATTCTGATGTCGATCTTCTATTCTTCTTGTTGAAATGCGATGGTAGCCAGATGAGCAACCTTCTTATATAGGATATAATTTCATGACACACCCACAATTCATTGTTTCAACATTGGAGTTAAATCCTTTATTGTACTCAATAGTATTCAAGATTGTGAAAATCATTCAAAAGAGCGTAATAACCATTTACCAAACGGATTTCTTTTAAAAGCTCAATGATAACCACTTGTCACCCTATAGACCAGTCGCATTTATTCCCCTGCTGGAGGAAAAATACTTTTAAGTAAAAGAATTTCAATAAATTATTCGACCAGTTGAACGTCGGAGCTTTGAAGTTGTCCTCCAGATGTGATCAAACTGAATTTCTATTAACAAACGTCTCTTGTACGCCAAACTTTAAGAACAATCTAATTTAACTGTGAGTGAATGATCAGTGAGATAAGGTGGTCTATGAAATTTTCATTGCCGTTACGTCTCACTCGCGATGTTAAATCCTTTATCGCATTGATGACCATTAATTAACATTTACTTTTTTGAAAAACGTAATGAACTCTAACACACTCCTTCAAGGATTACATCACCAATTTGATTCATTCGCATTGATGACCGTTAATTAACCTTTACTTATTTGAAAAACGGGAAGAGCTCAAACACACTCGTTCAAGGATTACATCACCAATTTGACTCAGACGGGGAGATTTGTGTGACTGGGACAATTACGAAAGACAAGGATAAGAAGTGGAAAATGGTGAGATCGACGAGAAAATGTTCTCTTCTGTCTTTCACAGTAAGTGGCCTGACCAGCATTTTTGGGTGGCCTTCTGGAAACTCAAGACATAGCCATGGAGAATTTTGGCTCTGTGAGAAAAGCTACCAGTTAAATTTTGTATCTTAGATCTCTAAATATTGTGATACAGTTATGACACTTGCTTAAATGTTTTGAATAGTCTTTCACGCAAAAACGTTACAGGTGTTGTAAAAATAGGGGAGGCACAGGTTTCCCAGGTCCCCCTTAACCACGGCAACACTCTAAGCCTGGTTTACACAGGCGATACAAGAACAAGCGTAACTACATAAAAACGCACAGTTAGCAATTCACTGTCAACTGAACTCTTTGTTCATCCCCAAGACGACAGGATGTACCAGGCATGAAATACCTATTGTCCTTGCATATCTCGTCATGCTCACGTTACTCATTTTGAGTAACAAAAAAAAATGCACAATTAGACTGTTGTTTCTACAGTCTTACCTCGATTTTTTGTATAGGTTTAGTACTGGTAGACAATTATCATAACATAAATAACTCGAAGTATATTAGAGAGGAACGACGGGGTGTCTTTAACAGAATTTGCCTCGGGTTAACCCTTTATCGATCAATGTTCTGTATACACGACACCAAGAACAAAAGAAATTTTTGGAGAGCAAAGCGAATACAGTGAAAGAACAATGAACAAAAGAAAACGAATCCAACCTTTGAATGGTTGTGATTTAGGCACGGTTCTGAATATATGAAGTTCGTCAAAGATTTAGAAAGAGGTCAAATGCGTTCCCTATATACAAATCCCCTTCGAATGCAGCCAAAGCAAAATGACACCAAAGAAAATCTCACTGTTGACTCCGTTGTACTGTTGCTTGAAATTACATTGCACCGTTGGATTATTACTCCTGTACATTGATCTTGTCCGCATGCATTTACAGTTCATTAAAAAACAAAAATAAAAAAATTAAAGAAAAATTAAAAAAAGAAAAACAAACCACATCAGACGTCTAATGTTGCTCTGGATTTCGACATTTCAGGAGACCATAAAATGATTGTTATGTCAAAAAATAATTTGCATTGCTTGTGAGGAAGTCTAACGTGCCCACACTCCTGTGGGTTTTGATGCGATCGTGTATCTGAAGCTTGTGAAGTGACTTAAATGGCTTTTGGTATTAGTAACACATCAGAATCGTTCCTCTCACTACAGTGTAATGCAAGGTTCTTAACACTTAGTGCAATATGACGAGAAAAGTAGAGTAGTTTACGAACGGTCTTATTGTGCTTGATATTGACCTGGTACGTAGTTTAGGAAATGAAAGGCAGAGCGACTCCGCACTTATACTACCGAGTTTATTATTACATGCAGAAATAACCGGACTAACAGAGAATTCCCTTTGCAAGATACCATGCAACTTCTTGAGATCCATAGCCGGGAATGAGTTCTACCAGCATCTCTAACATGCCATATAGAAAGTGAATGTAATGATGATTATAAAACTCAGTTATTCTATATCAAATAGGGTTTCTGTTATTTTTCTCTGCATGCAACTGATCTGTTCGCCACTGGTAAATGAATATATTTTGTTCAACGAGATGATAATAACGAACAATTACTCACCGAAGTGGTGATGAATACTTACCTAGCCATGAAGTGGCGAGGTAAATATCTACAGTATTCACGGACACTGGGTTAAATGATTGTTTAAGGTTTTAGCATATCCTTTACGTTATTGTTTTCACATATGCTTTTGTTTTTTTTAATTTTTTTAAAACAATTTTTTCGGAACGTCGACTTGTTGCCAACTCGTCACTTGTCAACAAAATGTTTTGAAGGCATCCTGCGTGCACTTGTCGCTAAAAAGTAAGAGATATGCGTATCTTTGAACATTGAATTAGAAAATTTCGTTCCTTTTTTGGTTGCTGTGTTGCAAGGTAACTTCGTTTATTAAAACAATTCTGCCGTAACTTAAGGGTCGTGTAAACCTGCTATTTTGCATGTTGGAATTAGCATCCTGGTTTATGCAATGCACTCACAATAGCCTATGCAGCAACACATCCACACTAATTATTCGCTGCAGTTTGTCCACGACGCGCTCGTCGGTCAAACACTTACTCCAAGATGTCAATCCCAAGACACAAAATCTCACGTGTAAACAGTCCTTTAAAGGAAAAAGGACGCCATCTTTCTTTACTCGGAGTTGAATCGTGCAGGATATTCCAAGATAGAGGAACGCAAAACAAGACTATTCACTTGCAAGGTATATGCTAACGTAAGTTAGCCTGGATCTAAAGATTTTCGCCTGGCCCAAATTCGACAGGTTAACTTCTTGTAAAAAGAACAAAAGCCACTCATATTAAGTTGAAAGTTTTAAACTATAATAAACGGTTAGCACATTACAACAGCTACCTTGTTGACAACATTATTTCGTCCATTAAAAAGGAATTCTAAGCAAACTACATTGACAATTTCTATGACTCCAAATATATTTTTTACTGTTGGAATCCTTAACCTTTGTAAGAGATCAGATAGCCACCAAAAGTCGTATACCGACCTCCACCGTATATGGCATAAACGCTATTTCTCTCCAACCGAACCCAGAAAGTCTGACCCTTTTTCAACATTGCTAGTACAGTTTTACTCAACAGATCGTAATTTCTATGGTTCGCATGTAAATCACTGTATACTGTATTATCCTTCATAAGACGAACAAAGCTACGATATCCATTCCGCTGTAAGTACGAGACACAGAAAAGGTATAGTCCATCGACTGGTGCAGTAAATTTTCCTGTCGAAGGGTTATAAGCACCTCCAATGTTGAAGGAAACGTCGTTGAATTTGATTGCACCGAGAGCGTAGTTAGGTCCAATATTGCCGCTGGTGAGGGTTGCTTGGAAGGCAGGACGAGTCTGAAAAATTAGAAGTACAATAAAAGTGAGAACGAAATATGCTCTTATTTCACCAAACAACTGATTTCTAGTGTTTACTAAATTGTATAAAAAAAAAAATAAATAAAAATAAATGAAAGAAGATTTTAGTTGGAATGGATCTTGTTCCTATCTCGTGAAAAGGAAAAATACTGACAGTAAGCTCTTAGTCGAGCTTTTCAGAGAATCTTAAGCAAGCCAGGAAACCTAGGACTAAGAAAATCTCCGTATTTTTTTTTTTTTTTTTTCACGGTTAACAATGTCCTAACGAAGGTACCGTCGAAGGTTATCGTTGTAGTCGCATTTATTATAGCATGAATTAAGAGATCCCATCCATTAGACTATCAGAATTGTCATTTCTGCCCTAGAACGGTTTAACCACACAGTCCTATTGAAAAACTTCAAAATTGAATTGCTAAGTTTTAAGGTTCGAAATGAATGCCAAAAACACAATTTCGCTCCATCCTCGAACCAGTGATGGGATAGTTGTGGTTAACAGGCTGTTTTTATAGAACAAAATCGTGTCGAGAGGTTTTGCCAAAAAAAATGTTCACTAAGAACTAGCCGAGTTATTGCTCATTTTCTCACAATACCTCTTTCGCCTAAAACGAAAAGAATGCGATGGCAGCTGGAATGGCCTAAAGAGCGTTTTTACTCAATCCCCAAAGATTCGAATGAGAAAGGACTTTGCAGCAGCCACGTTGGTGTACCGAAAAAAATGTCCTCAAAAGTCTTTGGTAAAGGAACTCCTACATTTGCAGTGACGATATCAAGTGAAAACGTTTAGTATTTGATGCATTCCCCCCATTATTTGTTAGTATGTGTATTCTTGAAAAAGGTATCAACTCTTCGGCACCATTAATAAATATTCGAAGAATCATCTCAATTTTCTGAGTAAAATCATCAAAATTTGACGAAACAGGCGAGAAAGAGTCCCTCGTCCCTGCTCCTCTCCCTTACCCGCTACAAGGGGACAGCGAGTTCATAGAAGCTGAGCCCCTGCAGAGCGTCACTCGCACCGCTTTACCCATTTGTGAATTTCTTTTTGTTATACATATAGTCGCAGAATAAAACAGCTTCAAGTGGACACTTGTCTCGTTCTTCCATGAAAATATTACGGAAGATTGCATTCTGTGTTAAACGAAAAGATTTAAAAATTAGTTTGCCGGTGTAAAAAGTAATCACAATGAAGGAACGCGAGCACTTTTGCTCTCCTCACTACGCACTTTTAATCATTAAGTCCAAGAACTTAGGTTGAAATTACTGAAGAACAGGTATGCACTTCGATTTCAAGAGAAGGCCAATAAGTTCGTGCGTTTTATTTCGTAAAATAGAAGTAAGTTGATTAGTTAATATCGAAACTGCAAAAAGCTTTCTCTGATTTTCAATTGACCATTCCAGCCACATAGACTGCGTTCAATACTACATCTGTGTTTACACTCTCTTTTCTTTTGCAATTTAAATCAGTTAATAAAAGCTTTGCAATTAAGACTACAAACCTGTGCGTAGACACCGTAACCTTTGCCATGAAGGAGAAAATCTCGCATTCCTTGCCTGAAATTCAGAGTTATTCCGTATTTCTATATAAAACAAAAACCATGCATTGTTCATCTCTTTACCGAGCAAAGCTTCGGAAGCTGGGTTACATGGATGAACGAAATTTTAAAACTACCGAACTATTGTCGCATAAAATTGTTCATTCTGATGAATCTGATTAACTGAGTGGAGCCCTGAGGATGTATTGCTACCATAGTTAGCCAATCGAAAGCAGGAATTGTGCCATTAAGACGACAATACACTCCCCAGGAGGAACACTTGTAGACGATAATCTAAATGAAACCCGGTTGTGATTTTAGCCTGGCGTACTGGATAGAGATTTCGACCAGAACTGGTATCGTTCACGAATTCAGCCCTTAACAGTTTGGAAATAATGCTCACAGATTGAAAAGGATGCACAATCAAAACCTCAGTTAAAAATGACAACTCAGTACCACACAAAGCCAACTTAATATATCGTATAAAATCAGGCGGCCAGTAGATAATTCATCTTAATCCAGTTAAGAGATTCTGCAAAAGAATACACAGATTATTTCACGAAATAACTGTAGTGAAAGAATACTTACATGTCCATGGAGCGTGCGTTTGCTAATCGTCGAATCTTCCTGTGGAGAACTAAACATCCTTTCGAGCTCAGTGGAGGTCGATTGAGGAAGATTCTTGCTTGAAGTAATGTAAGGCGCAGCAGAGAGCACAAGGAATAAACCAAACCACGATACTCCAACGAATGCCATTCTGATGTCGATCTTCTATTCTTCTTGTTGAAATGCGATGGTAGCCAGATGAGCAACCTTCTTATATAGGATATAATTTCATGACACACCCACAATTCATTGTTTCAACATTGGAGTTAAATCCTTTATTGTACTCAATAGTATTCAAGATTGTGAAAATCATTCAAAAGAGCGTAATAACCATTTACCAAACGGATTTCTTTTAAAAGCTCAATGATAACCACTTGTCACCCTATAGACCAGTCGCATTTATTCCCCTGCTGGAGGAAAAATACTTTTAAGTAAAAGAATTTCAATAAATTATTCGACCAGTTGAACGTCGGAGCTTTGAAGTTGTCCTCCAGATGTGATCAAACTGAATTTCTATTAACAAACGTCTCTTGTACGCCAAACTTTAAGAACAATCTAATTTAACTGTGAGTGAATGATCAGTGAGATAAGGTGGTCTATGAAATTTTCATTGCCGTTACGTCTCACTCGCGATGTTAAATCCTTTATCGCATTGATGACCATTAATTAACATTTACTTTTTTGAAAAACGTAATGAACTCTAACACACTCCTTCAAGGATTACATCACCAATTTGATTCATTCGCATTGATGACCGTTAATTAACCTTTACTTATTTGAAAAACGGGAAGAGCTCAAACACACTCGTTCAAGGATTACATCACCAATTTGACTCAGACGGGGAGATTTGTGTGACTGGGACAATTACGAAAGACAAGGATAAGAAGTGGAAAATGGTGAGATCGACGAGAAAATGTTCTCTTCTGTCTTTCACAGTAAGTGGCCTGACCAGCATTTTTGGGTGGCCTTCTGGAAACTCAAGACATAGCCATGGAGAATTTTGGCTCTGTGAGAAAAGCTACCAGTTAAATTTTGTATCTTAGATCTCTAAATATTGTGATACAGTTATGACACTTGCTTAAATGTTTTGAATAGTCTTTCACGCAAAAACGTTACAGGTGTTGTAAAAATAGGGGAGGCACAGGTTTCCCAGGTCCCCCTTAACCACGGCAACACTCTAAGCCTGGTTTACACAGGCGATACAAGAACAAGCGTAACTACATAAAAACGCACAGTTAGCAATTCACTGTCAACTGAACTCTTTGTTCATCCCCAAGACGACAGGATGTACCAGGCATGAAATACCTATTGTCCTTGCATATCTCGTCATGCTCACGTTACTCATTTTGAGTAACAAAAAAAAATGCACAATTAGACTGTTGTTTCTACAGTCTTACCTCGATTTTTTGTATAGGTTTAGTACTGGTAGACAATTATCATAACATAAATAACTCGAAGTATATTAGAGAGGAACGACGGGGTGTCTTTAACAGAATTTGCCTCGGGTTAACCCTTTATCGATCAATGTTCTGTATACACGACACCAAGAACAAAAGAAATTTTTGGAGAGCAAAGCGAATACAGTGAAAGAACAATGAACAAAAGAAAACGAATCCAACCTTTGAATGGTTGTGATTTAGGCACGGTTCTGAATATATGAAGTTCGTCAAAGATTTAGAAAGAGGTCAAATGCGTTCCCTATATACAAATCCCCTTCGAATGCAGCCAAAGCAAAATGACACCAAAGAAAATCTCACTGTTGACTCCGTTGTACTGTTGCTTGAAATTACATTGCACCGTTGGATTATTACTCCTGTACATTGATCTTGTCCGCATGCATTTACAGTTCATTAAAAAACAAAAATAAAAAAATTAAAGAAAAATTAAAAAAAGAAAAACAAACCACATCAGACGTCTAATGTTGCTCTGGATTTCGACATTTCAGGAGACCATAAAATGATTGTTATGTCAAAAAATAATTTGCATTGCTTGTGAGGAAGTCTAACGTGCCCACACTCCTGTGGGTTTTGATGCGATCGTGTATCTGAAGCTTGTGAAGTGACTTAAATGGCTTTTGGTATTAGTAACACATCAGAATCGTTCCTCTCACTACAGTGTAATGCAAGGTTCTTAACACTTAGTGCAATATGACGAGAAAAGTAGAGTAGTTTACGAACGGTCTTATTGTGCTTGATATTGACCTGGTACGTAGTTTAGGAAATGAAAGGCAGAGCGACTCCGCACTTATACTACCGAGTTTATTATTACATGCAGAAATAACCGGACTAACAGAGAATTCCCTTTGCAAGATACCATGCAACTTCTTGAGATCCATAGCCGGGAATGAGTTCTACCAGCATCTCTAACATGCCATATAGAAAGTGAATGTAATGATGATTATAAAACTCAGTTATTCTATATCAAATAGGGTTTCTGTTATTTTTCTCTGCATGCAACTGATCTGTTCGCCACTGGTAAATGAATATATTTTGTTCAACGAGATGATAATAACGAACAATTACTCACCGAAGTGGTGATGAATACTTACCTAGCCATGAAGTGGCGAGGTAAATATCTACAGTATTCACGGACACTGGGTTAAATGATTGTTTAAGGTTTTAGCATATCCTTTACGTTATTGTTTTCACATATGCTTTTGTTTTTTTTAATTTTTTTAAAACAATTTTTTCGGAACGTCGACTTGTTGCCAACTCGTCACTTGTCAACAAAATGTTTTGAAGGCATCCTGCGTGCACTTGTCGCTAAAAAGTAAGAGATATGCGTATCTTTGAACATTGAATTAGAAAATTTCGTTCCTTTTTTGGTTGCTGTGTTGCAAGGTAACTTCGTTTATTAAAACAATTCTGCCGTAACTTAAGGGTCGTGTAAACCTGCTATTTTGCATGTTGGAATTAGCATCCTGGTTTATGCAATGCACTCACAATAGCCTATGCAGCAACACATCCACACTAATTATTCGCTGCAGTTTGTCCACGACGCGCTCGTCGGTCAAACACTTACTCCAAGATGTCAATCCCAAGACACAAAATCTCACGTGTAAACAGTCCTTTAAAGGAAAAAGGACGCCATCTTTCTTTACTCGGAGTTGAATCGTGCAGGATATTCCAAGATAGAGGAACGCAAAACAAGACTATTCACTTGCAAGGTATATGCTAACGTAAGTTAGCCTGGATCTAAAGATTTTCGCCTGGCCCAAATTCGACAGGTTAACTTCTTGTAAAAAGAACAAAAGCCACTCATATTAAGTTGAAAGTTTTAAACTATAATAAACGGTTAGCACATTACAACAGCTACCTTGTTGACAACATTATTTCGTCCATTAAAAAGGAATTCTAAGCAAACTACATTGACAATTTCTATGACTCCAAATATATTTTTTACTGTTGGAATCCTTAACCTTTGTAAGAGATCAGATAGCCACCAAAAGTCGTATACCGACCTCCACCGTATATGGCATAAACGCTATTTCTCTCCAACCGAACCCAGAAAGTCTGACCCTTTTTCAACATTGCTAGTACAGTTTTACTCAACAGATCGTAATTTCTATGGTTCGCATGTAAATCACTGTATACTGTATTATCCTTCATAAGACGAACAAAGCTACGATATCCATTCCGCTGTAAGTACGAGACACAGAAAAGGTATAGTCCATCGACTGGTGCAGTAAATTTTCCTGTCGAAGGGTTATAAGCACCTCCAATGTTGAAGGAAACGTCGTTGAATTTGATTGCACCGAGAGCGTAGTTAGGTCCAATATTGCCGCTGGTGAGGGTTGCTTGGAAGGCAGGACGAGTCTGAAAAATTAGAAGTACAATGAAAGTGAGAACGAAATGTGCTCTTATTTCACCAAACAACTGATTTCTAGTGTTTACTAAATTGTATAAAAAAAAAAATAAATAAAAATAAATGAAAGAAGATTTTAGTTGGAATGGATCTTGTTCCTATCTCGTGAAAAGGAAAAATACTGACAGTAAGCTCTTAGTCGAGCTTTTCAGAGAATCTTAAGCAAGCCAGGAAACCTAGGACTAAGAAAATCTCCGTATTTTTTTTTTTTTTTTTTCACGGTTAACAATGTCCTAACGAAGGTACCGTCGAAGGTTATCGTTGTAGTCGCATTTATTATAGCATGAATTAAGAGATCCCATCCATTAGACTATCAGAATTGTCATTTCTGCCCTAGAACGGTTTAACCACACAGTCCTATTGAAAAACTTCAAAATTGAATTGCTAAGTTTTAAGGTTCGAAATGAATGCCAAAAACACAATTTCGCTCCATCCTCGAACCAGTGATGGGATAGTTGTGGTTAACAGGCTGTTTTTATAGAACAAAATCGTGTCGAGAGGTTTTGCCAAAAAAAATGTTCACTAAGAACTAGCCGAGTTATTGCTCATTTTCTCACAATACCTCTTTCGCCTAAAACGAAAAGAATGCGATGGCAGCTGGAATGGCCTAAAGAGCGTTTTTACTCAATCCCCAAAGATTCGAATGAGAAAGGACTTTGCAGCAGCCACGTTGGTGTACCGAAAAAAATGTCCTCAAAAGTCTTTGGTAAAGGAACACCTACATTTGCAGTGACGATATCAAGTGAAAACGTTTAGTATTTGATGCATTCCCCCCATTATTTGTTAGTATGTGTATTCTTGAAAAAGGTATCAACTCTTCGGCACCATTAATAAATATTCGAAGAATCATCTCAATTTTCTGAGTAAAATCATCAAAATTTGACGAAACAGGCGAGAAAGAGTCCCTCGTCCCTGCTCCTCTCCCTTACCCGCTACAAGGGGACAGCGAGTTCATAGAAGCTGAGTCCCTGCAGAGCGTCACTCGCACCGCTTTACCCATTTGTGAATTTCTTTTTGTTATACATATAATCGCAGAATAAAACAGCTTCAAGTGGACACTTGTCTCGTTCTTCCATGAAAATATTACGGAAGATTGCATTCTGTGTTAAACGAAAAGATTTAAAAATTAGTTTGCCGGTGTGAAAAGTAATCACAATGAAGGAACGCGAGCACTTTTGCTCTCCTCACTACGCACTTTTAATCATTAAGTCCAAGAACTTAGGTTGAAATTACGGAAGAACAGGTATGCACTTCGATTTCAAGAGAAGGCCAATAAGTTCGTGCGTTTTATTTCGTAAAATAGAAGTAAGTTGATTAGTTAATATCGAAACTGCAAAAAGCTTTCTCTGATTTTCAATTGACCATTCCAGCCACATAGACTGCGTTCAATACTACATCTGTGTTTACACTCTCTTTTCTTTTGCAATTTAAATCAGTTAATAAAAGCTTTGCAATTAAGACTACAAACCTGTGCGTAGACACCGTAACCTTTGCCATGAAGGAGAAAATCTCGCATTCCTTGCCTGAAATTCAGAGTTATTCCGTATTTCTATATAAAACAAAAACCATGCATTGTTCATCTCTTTACCGAGCAAAGCTTCGGAAGCTGGGTTACATGGATGAACGAAATTTTAAAACTACCGAACTATTGTCGCATAAAATTGTTCATTCTGATGAATCTGATTAACTGAGTGGAGCCCTGAGGATGTATTGCTACCATAGTTAGCCAATCGAAAGCAGGAATTGTGCCATTAAGACGACAATACACTCCCCAGGAGGAACACTTGTAGACGATAATCTAAATGAAACCCGGTTGTGATTTTAGCCTGGCGTACTGGATAGAGATTTCGACCAGAACTGGTATCGTTCACGAATTCAGCCCTTAACAGTTTGGAAATAATGCTCACAGATTGAAAAGGATGCACAATCAAAACCTCAGTTAAAAATGACAACTCAGTACCACACAAAGCCAACTTAATATATCGTATAAAATCAGGCGGCCAGTAGATAATTCATCTTAATCCAGTTAAGAGATTCTGCAAAAGAATACACAGATTATTTCACGAAATAACTGTAGTGAAAGAATACTTACATGTCCATGGAGCGTGCGTTTGCTAATCGTCGAATCTTCCTGTGGAGAACTAAACATCCTTTCGAGATCAGTGGAGGTCGATTGAGGAAGATTCTTGCTTGAAGTAATGTAAGGCGCAGCAGAGAGCACAAGGAATAAACCAAACCACGATACTCCAACGAATGCCATTCTGATGTCGATCTTCTATTCTTCTTGTTGAAATGCGATGGTAGCCAGATGAGCAACCTTCTTATATAGGATATAATTTCATGACACACCCACAATTCATTGTTTCAACATTGGAGTTAAATCCTTTATTGTACTCAATAGTATTCAAGATTGTGAAAATCATTCAAAAGAGCGTAATAACCATTTACCAAACGGATTTCTTTTAAAAGCTCAATGATAACCACTTGTCACCCTATAGACCAGTCGCATTTATTCCCCTGCTGGAGGAAAAATACTTTTAAGTAAAAGAATTTCAATAAATTATTCGACCAGTTGAACGTCGGAGCTTTGAAGTTGTCCTCCAGATGTGATCAAACTGAATTTCTATTAACAAACTTCTCTTGTACGCCAAACTTTAAGAACAATCTAATTTAACTATGAGTGAATGATCAGTTAGATAAGGTGGTCTATGAAATTTTCATAGCCGTTATTTCTCAGTTGCGATGTTAAATCCTTTATCGCATTGATGACCATTAATTAACTTTAACTTATTTGAAAAACGTAATGAACTCTTGCACACTCGTTCGAGGATTACATCACCAATTTGACTCAGACGGGGAGATTTGTGTGACTGGGACAATTACGAAAGACAAGGATAAGAAGTGGAAAATGGTGAGATCGACGAGAAAATGTTCTCTTTTGTCTCTATCAGTAAATGGCCTGACCAGCACTTTTAGGTCGCTTTCTGGAAACTCAAGACACAGAGAAGGAGAATTTTATCTGTGTGAAAATAGTTACTAGTTACATTTTGTATCTTAGATCTCTAAATATTGTGATACAGTTATTGACACTTGGTTAAATGTTTTGAATAGTATTTCACGCAAAATCGTTACTGGTGTTGTATAATAGGGGAGTCAAAGGCTTCCCACGTCCCCCTTAACCACGTCAACACTCTACGCCTGGTTTACACAGGCTATACAAGAGTAAGCGTAACTACATAAAAACGTGCAGTTAGCACTTCACAGTCAACTGAACTCTTTGTACTTCCGTAAGACAAAGGGACGTACCGTGCATGAAATACCTATTTTCCTTGCATATGACGTTATGCTCACGGAACACCCAGGATGTTTGTCAGGGGTGTGCTAAAATGTCAAATGAGGGGTCCTGAAGACTTGGTCCCTCTGGAACACTATATGTTTATGGTTATATCACTGGTGTAAACCATGCTTTAGAGTTTAGAGTTTCGTCAGTTCTTATGGAGCTTCACTCGAAAGGATGATATTTGCATGCGTTGGGTGATTGTAGTATATTATGGTACGTCACCTCATTGACGACTAATTGTCTATAAGCCATTTAAGGTGGATTTCCACTTGCAATACAACCAAGTAGAAAATTATTCAATTTTAACATGACATCGGTCGTGCAAGTGACATTTTGTACCAAGCAGAAATCTACCATTAATGCTGTTTTCCACTTGACGATTTCCTTCGTGCGAAGCTACCTTTTCTTTAGTCTCATGAGCTTTCGGCTGGAACTAATGATATTCTATTCAATTTAAACAACGAAAAGTCGAATCGTGCGAAAAAATTTTCCTAGTGGAAAACGGGCTTTACTACACTTCATGTTATAGCTGCAATGTTGATGTTCCTTAACAAAAGAATATTGATTATATTCTTATGCATATTACATGACCACGATTTTTGCTGGGCGGGTTCGGAGCTGATTAAATTAGTGCAATATGAAGTCAGATGGGCAAATCTTGAGATCGCTTCCTGTACAAATCCCTGTTTTAGTTTACATGAGATCAGCTGAAAAAGTGCACTCGGACTGGTATCGCTCATTTCTGGTGCTAGACCAAAAACAAATAGTTCAGACAAGTTTGAACTCGGACTGGTACGAAATTTTCTTCATGAAAACGCAAAATCTCTCCCAGAACAACCATTAATGTGACAAACAGGAAAAACATTACTTAATGGGAATTAACGAAAAGTCGAAATACTGTCAAAAAAATTTGCAAGAACGTGGCTTTAGTTTCATTCCGGCCTCGTTTAAGCACTTAAATAATTTTTCACTTTGAAAGTGGTCTGAATTCGTACCGATGTGACGTAACCACCACCTTGGGTTACTTGAGCCTTAGTATGCTTGGTAAAGACATGAACATAGAATACATCATTTTCGTTTCATGTAGAAATCCGTAATAAATCTGAATTTTGGACAAGGAATGTGAGACTTTACCGCTGACGGCAAAGGTTATGGTGTCTACGCACAGTTTGTATTGATAATAGTAAAGAAATTTATTAGGCGCTTTAAATTTCAAAGAAAAATAGCAAGCGAAACATAAATGTCAAGCTTTTTTTAAACGCAACCAGGAATTCATAACGGCACGGAGGTCAACTGGATATTAGGATCAGAATCTAAGAAGTCTATAAGGCAAAAACGTCAATTCTGATCATCTAATCTCTCATATCATGTTCATTCTATCAAAATCGGCTGCACAACGTCGAATTTTCCAATGTAGCTGTGTTGAAAAAATAAAGAGCCGAAAAAATTACCAGATCTCCAGCTTCCTATGTCTAATTTTTCCTGCCCAAATAAATTAAATCGAAAGGTCGACTATGAGCAGGTTGTCTAGGTTTTCAGGAAGCTGATCCGAACATGTAGAATGTTGGGAATATCGAACTTTAAAAACAAAAGTATTATAAACTAGAAGAAATTTAATCAAAATCTCTTTCCTGTAAGCTTGTTCGGCAAATAATACAAGAAATCAGTTACTTGTTTGAGTTAAAGCATATTTTTGTTTCTTACTTTGAATAATATTACTAATGATTTTTCAGAAACATTCTGCCTTCTAAGCAACCCTCACTAGCGGTGATATTGGACCTAACAACGCCCTCGGTGCAATCAAATTCAGGGACGTTTCCTTCAACATTTTAGGTGCTTATAATCCTTGGACAGGAAAATTTACTTCACCAGTTGATGGACTTTACACTTTTAGTGTCTCGTACTTGCAGCGGAATGGATATCGTATCTTTGTTCGCCTAATGAAGGATAATACGGCATACAGTGATTTACATGTCAACCATAGAAATTACGATCAGTCGAGCAAAACTGTACTTGCAACGTTGAAAAAGGGTCAGACTTTCTGGGTTCGATTGGAGAGAAATAGCGTTTATGCAGTATACGGTAGAGGCCCGTCTGCCACGTTTGGTGGATTTCTTATCTCTCGCTGAGGTTAAGGATTTGCGATGTAACATTTTAAACCATTAATCATATTCAGACGTAGTTATAGAAACTGTCGCTGTCGTTCTAACAATTCCTTAATATACGGACGAAAGAAAGTGGTCAGCAAATTGACTCTGTTTTTTTGTGATAAACGTTAATTCTGACTGAAACTTTCAAACTTGATATAAGTGTCTTTTTTTCTTTTTTTTTTCTAATGAATGAACACGGAAAAATTTATGGTCTCTAATCAGTTTTTTGAGATTGAAAAGACAATAACACATCTGAAATGATTGTACCACATATACCAACACTTAATTAGATACATTTATTACAGTTCCATCATCATGGTCTTGGACACCATGATACCTTGTGGAGACCATCAATTAACAGTCTGGCGATTTTCACCTTGATGTATCTAATTGCTGCAGGGCAGTCTACTAGCAAGATTTCTGCATTGAGCTCTAAAAACACGGGAACGATACCTGCAAACTGTATTTTAAAGCCATCATGGAGGCTTATATGTAGGTCATTTGTTTGTTTCAGTTTCTTGCATTTCATCGCCTTACTTTTGAGCACATGACTCCGTTTCGTATAAAACTTTGTGTAGTTGCTACTCCTCTTTCAGAAAACGACTCATTTCTCTGACGAAGAGGCTTTCCTCGAAACGTTGGAATTCTTTGCGATCAGTTATGGAAGTAATCGAACCTCATAAGTATTTACGACATGTAGGTCAATTTGCTGATCATCCCAATCCTCCACGCGATAAAACACGCAACTTATAGCGAAAAACTTCACTCAAATGTCGGATTTATTTTCAGTTTTATTTTTTTATCCTTAGCAACTAGAGCACAATGTCCATGGGACTGCATACTTGGGAGAATTAACTGTCAATGAAAAGTAAAGCTTCAATGCAACTTTTTTCCCTAGCGCGTTTTTAACCTGCATGGCTGCCCCCATGTCTGCTTCATCTACTCGTTAGATCTTTTGCAAAGAGGTATCGTTCCAGTCTTTTTAGAGTTCAATAGATTTCTGCTTATAACTCGCTCTGGCTCTCTCTCAGGATGACATTCCTGAGGCACAAAGACACCTTTAGGCGGGGATCCTCAAGCACTAATCATCGTTTTCTTCAAAGAAAAACTCGTTCATTGTTGAAGAGAAAAATACAAAGGAAAATCGTAACAGTTTCCTGCCTATGAATGTGATTAAAACCCGCTTACTTTTCTCCTCAAAATTTTTTGACTTAGAAAACATAAATTTTCAATTTTCTTTGATAATTAGCGTTTAATCAAGAGGTTTGTTTGTTTTAAAGTCATTTAAAAAAACTTGCAGTTTATGCTTTCGTATTAGTAAGATGTCTGTTTTAACACTTTTATTTCTCGCTATAGATTGGGTAAAAGATATTTTCCACCAGGCAAAATATATCGCGTGAATCGACGTTTCTTTATGTAAATTCAGTTGGTTTCTCATTAGTAACAGTCGAGAGGCTATGAGAGAAAAGTAAAAATCACTTCCCACGATAAAATTTTCCTGGTGGAAAACAGTTGAGTTGTTCAATTCATTCGCTTTATTGCCAGCGACTTTAACAGTGTGTCCAGTCACTTGTCGCTTGGTCGACGGTTGCCTTGTCACTGGGTTCTTGTTACCTTGCGAGGCGATGGTGTGTCTCTGCATTTTTTCTATTTGCATGCAAACATTGATTTCCCAAAGCAAATGGAAAGATAATTGCGCCGATAAGTATTGCAAAAATGATTTCAAAAGGCATTCTGGTAGTTGTATTCAGCAGGTGCATAAGGGGAACTGGTCATTTGCATAAAAGATTTATTTGTTGACCCGTTCAAGCAGGATATTTTAGGCCTGGTTTTTACTAGTGACATAAGAATGAGTTATACAGTACGCTTTTAATGGTGAACTTAACTCTTTGTACTTAATCAATACAAAGGGATTTACAAACCCTGAAGCATTTACTGCGCTTGCCTGTGGTCGTTATGCTTATGCTGATGAGGCAAGTGAAAACCAAACCTTAAATTTTTTTGCTTGTTCTCATTTCATCTCGTCTTTGTTCTATGATAGATTTTTCTGCTGCAATGACCGGTTCGGTTCCTTTACAACGTCAACTGAACGGCGGTACCCGAATACCTTGAGGGCCATTTACAAGTGTGACTTTGCACGTTGAGATTATCATCCTGGTGTATGTAATGGACTCATGACAATCTATGCAGCAAGAGATCACTTATGATTCGCTGCAGTTTGTCGTCGATGCTCTCGTCAGTAAAACAGATACTCCAAGATGTCTAACGCCAGGCACAAAATTGCACATGTAAACAGCCCTTTTCGACGTTGTCTTTTTCATTCAAATATTTAATACTCAATGGGAATGAAAAGACAGTTGCTTCAATTAGCTTAGCAAAAAAAGTTTCTAAAAGCTTTCTGGTACTTGTATTCAGCAGATAAACAAGGATAACCATGGACATTTGCTGTTGTACGAGAACGGTGTACATGAGAGGGTTAAAGGATAAAAAAAGTCTCAGTACCCAGCATATATGTAAAGGAACTTTTAGGCCATGATGAGGTCCTTTCTTTAATTTAAGTCACGAGCAGTTCATTGAGCATTATATCGTGACTGGCTCAGTTTCTCTTGTTCTCGATAGGTTAATAACTTACTTATAAACCTCATAAAAATATTCATGAACGTTCTATCGAAATGTCGTCGTTGCTGTACGTTTGTCGGGCAAGTTAAATGTTTCTTTCAAAATTTGCCCAACGATGATATAAATAGGTTATATACCTTGACTTGACCTCGGTGTTTAAGCGATATATGAACCGTCGGGCTTCGCCCTCAGGTTTATACATCGCTTAAACACCTCTATGATGGTATATAATCTTTACTTCACAAATAAGTACTGCTGGGGAGAATCATTAACTGTCGACAAGCAGTTGGAAGGGCATAGCAGCCCACGAGTAGTTTATTGATTAATATTTCCGTAGTTTCGTAATAGCACAATAGTAGTCAGACATTTCAAATAAACGACAAATTTTTTAATAGTAAACATGTTTCGGCATACTTATGCCATCTTCAGTACAGTGGAAGAGATCTGATTATAATTTATAATAGGATATATATTCATTACATGTCAAGTGATGAGGATATTAAATTACAATGTTGAGAACGCGGAAAATATTTACAAGTTGAAAATGGTGTTAAGGTGGTATGTCTTTTTATTAAGGTCTGGTTTAAGTTTCTTAATGTAAAGTGCTTTTTTGAGTTTTAATGAAAAAGGAGAGTTAGCAGTGTCTAGGACACGAAAGCATGATGGTGTGAAGTTAGACTTGCATTGAGGTGAAGCGAGGAAATGTTTAAAGATGTTTGAGTTTTTGCCCGAAGTGGTATGCTCCTTAATCCGTGTGGATAGATGGCGAGTAGTTTCGCCAATATAGCGAGAATTACATCCCGCACAAGAGAATTCATAGACCACACATGATTTAAGGAGAGATGGAATGGGATCTTTGAAGCTAAAGGAATTTTTTATTTTGAAAGAAGAGTAAACTATTTTGAGATCTAAGACAATACAAAAGAGTTTAACGAGGTTCCGTAGTTTCCGTTCAGTAATTTGAGAGTAAAAGCCGATGTAAGTTAGTTTAAAATAGTAGGTGTCGGGTTCAGGCACGTAGCTACGGGGGTGCGAGGGGGTGCAACAGCCCCCCCAAAATTTGTCCTCGCCACCCCCAAGAAAATTCTGAAGTGGTTTCAAATATAATTTAAATATGCCAAAATTTTTAAAACATCTAATGGAAAATATTTTTTCGCTGACCATTCTGACCTATTTTTGTAACATTATAACAAGTCAACTACATTTGGCAACATGAAGTAGTCGCTGAGTAGTCTAGGTAGAGACGGAAATCGCGGGCGTCAAAACTGAAATTTTATAACCACTAATCCGTTTTAGCTAACTTAGCTTTGAGACTTTAAGTCGTTTAAGAGCTTTTTCGAAAGGTAAGTCACGTTTTTTATCTCTTTTGTAACATTTATTTTATTTTCAGTTAACCAGGAATGTTAGGCTGCCTTTTTATAGCAGAATTACTTGAGTTATTTATTTTCTGTTTGGATTGTTTGCAATGCAAATGTTGCATGACGTTGACGGTTAACGTTGTCAAACTCAAAGATAAAAACACTCAAAGGAAGTATAATTTATGTGCAAGAATTGTACTGAAAGAAAGTAAGGCCATTGGTATTTTTAGTAGGTTTGGTATCTCGCTCAGGTCTTCAATGCTCATTTATGAATAGCCAAGCGAAACAAGAGTTCAAAGTCTAAGTCAGCATGGTGTGCCGCGTGTCTCTAACTGTGTTAATCTGCCAGTCAGGATTCTGAAATGGAAAACCCTTTATCTCTTAATACTCTTATAGATTTTTGCTGCCTTTTGTTTCTCGTTTTAACTCGTGATTTAAACATGAGTAAAAGGTTACCACAAACTATGCCAACGATGTCGTCATATTTTGTAAAGCGAAATCGAACGGAGGATACAGAACCCACTTCTAGCGTGCATAGTGATGAGACACAGACTCCTTGTCTCGAGAGCTTAAAACTAAAAGATTCACAGTCATCTGTTTCGACTTCAGACTGTAGTAGCTCCAGAACCTTTGCTACCGAGGCAAACACGAACGAAGCGAGAACAGAAGCCTTATCTCTCGAGGGCTTATCCAAAAAGGGTGAGAAACCAAGTCAGCCTACCATTACGTTTCCAAAAAATTCGCAGGGTAGACATTTCAGTAGTCAATGGTATTCTCACTTCTCATGGTTGGAGTACAGCATAGACCAAGACGCCACGTTCTGCCAACCGTGTCGGCTTTTCGGTGGCCCAACAACTGAGCCTACTTTCTCAGCAACAGGACTTCGTGACTGGAGGAAACTTGGTGAGAAGTGCAGAAAACATCAAGGTTCCGCATGTCATGCAGCAGCTGCTGAATCTCTGAAACTGTGGATGGTGCATCAAAAAATAGGCACAGTTGATAAACAACTTAATCCTGATTTTTGCAATGAAAAGTTCATCAACGATAACAAACAACATTTGATGACCATTCTTGATGTTATCATCTTTTGTGCTAAGCAAGAAATTCCTCTTCGAGCAGATGACGAATCAGACAAGTCACGAAATAGAGGGAACTTTCTAGAACTATTAGAACTGATAGCTAAGTATGATGATAATGTAATGAGGAGGATGAAAGCCCTCCCTGATAATGCTAAAATGCTAAGTCCAGAGATTCAAAATGACCTGCTTCAGTCAATTACTTCTGTTCTTCTTGAGCATATTAAGCTTGAAGTAGAAAATGTCAGTTTTTATGCTGTTCTTGCTGATGAAGTGCAAGATGCGTCCAAGAAGGAGTTGTTGGGGGCCTCTTTACGATATCTGCATGCAGGCAATATTGTTGAAAAGGCAATTGGGTTTATTGAGTTGAAGGGAATGGATGCAAATAGTATATCTTCAAAACTCTTAAAGCTACTTGAGCCCTTTAATCTTGATCCCCTTTAGTGTGTAGGTCAAGGTTATGACGGAGCTAATGTCATGTCGGGTAGAAATGGGGGAGTACAAGCCTTAATAAAGAAGGCTGGTTATGTTAATGCTACATACGTTCATTGTGCTTCGCACAGGCTCAACTTAGTCTTATCTGCGACTGCTGGACGACACCCAATTATAAAATCATTTTTTGACACGTTAGATTTGACATATACCTTTAGGACTGGAACAAAACGCCACGCAGCTTTCTTAGACATTCAGCGTGAACGTTATCCAAACGCTCAGGTTCTTGAGTTCACACATTCATGTAATACTCGTTGGTCATCTCATTCAATGGAATTTGAAAGGTTTCTGCGTCGATTTGATTGCATTCTTAATACTTTAAGCTTATTAGAGGATGACCAAGATGCAGAGACGAGGCTTGCTGCCAAGTCCTTGCTCGGTGTTTTACAAACTAAGGAATTTGTAATCCTCTTAGTTTTCTTTGGTAGGCTGTATGACTACTCTGACTTTTGTTCCAAGGGTTTTCAAAAGTCCACAACGACTGTTTCTTCTCTCCAGATACTGCTTAGTGACCTGAAAGAAAGGCTGCCCAATTTCGATTTTGACAAAATGGTAGAATATGCTATGGATTTGTGTGAGAAATATGAGGTAGGCACTTTCGATGTGAGAAGTGGTAGTAGACAACGACGTATTCCTGAAAGCTTAAAAGACACCTATGTAACTAGCACTGTTGGACACCAACATTCTTCAAACTTAGAAGAGCTTACAGCTGTTCTACGCCAAAATGTTGGCGAGATCTTAGGAGAACTAGATGACCGTTTTGGCACAGAACAATTGGGCATCATGAATGCTGCTTCCTGTTCTTTACCAAGCTCCCCCAACTTTCTTGATAAACAGGAGCTGAATAAGTTGTTGCAACTGTACTCTCTAGATATAAGCGATTGTGAAATAGAGGTTTTTCGTTCATTCGTTGCCAGACATGACACATCAAAGTTTGAAACTTTGATTGATGTCTTGGATATTGTTGACAAAGACATTTTCCCTTCCATTTACAGTTTATATCAGCTACTTGTTACAATTCCTCAGACACCTTGCAAAGTTGAGCGGATGTTCTCCTCCGTGAAGAGAATTAAAACGCGTCTGCGCTCTAAGATGACCACTGTACGTCTTAATAGTTTAGCACTGTTATCTACTTAAAGAGATATTACGGAATCTCTTAGCAAGAGCGACGTAATCAATTTTTTTAAAAGTATGAAGCACCGTCGTCTTCTTGTGTAATTTTGTACTATTGTATTAATATGACAAGTTGAGCATGCTGTTGTTGCAAAATACGTTGTGTTTGAATTCGAATGTCAAACGTTCTTTGTTGAGTTGTTGATTTTAGTTTAAATAGAGCAATTTATTTATACTGCTACTATAGTTTTGGTGAATGTATACTAATAAAAAAATGGTGGTTTTGATCTTTTATGCAATATTTCTAGTTTTGTATATGCTTGCCTCTTGGAAAAAAAACAAATTATAAGTTCATCGGTTTAAATAATCATGAAACAAAATCAAATTTAAGAAACATAAATGAAAAAATGAACTTGAGTGTCGAGTTATATTTGTATTAGTGTTAACATTTTCAGCTTACGTCGACAACTGCTCCCCCAAAAATAGTGCTGCCCCCCCAAATTTTACATCCTGGCTACGTGCCTGGTTGGGTTTCGTCGTAGTAGGTTGACAAGTATAGTTCGATGGGTCCGAGTTATTGATATCGTTGTGTGATTTGATGACTTTGTCAATGAAGTGAAAAGGAAAATGTGGATGGATGGCGAGTGGTTTCGCCATTAAAGTTTCTTGAGATAAGTGCGTTTTGTTTTTCTAGAAGAAATTAATCTTAGAAATCAAGAGCATCCGAAATGTGTGTATTCCAGGTTAACTTTCGTTATAATCATCTTTACGTTGGCAGGTTAAACCCTTTAAAGCCCAGATTTTTCTAAATTTAAAGTTAGGATTTCAAAACTTTGCTAAGAAATTAATGAGAGCGGGCTACCTCAGGAGTCTAATATCTAACATTGTGGACGAATTTGTCTTCCCAAAGACCAGAAACTGATTCCGGGCTATTTGTTCAACGAAGAAAAGAACATCTTTATTAACTATCCGTATTGTAAATCTAACGAGATATTGAGAGAGAACTTTATTGCTAAATTCAGCTCGTTTACAAACGATCGTTTTATCCTGATTATCTTACGGGGAAACTCATAAGGTCAGAAGCCTCTTCATTTTAAAGACAAAAATTCCCATAGGTCACATGTGGTTTATTCCGGGGAATACTCATGCGGAAAATCGTACATTGTAGAAACTATGAGAAACTTTGAGATACGAGAAAAGGAGTATTAAAATCCCAATAACTCACAACCTGTTTGTCATTTAAAGAATTCCCCATATTCATGTGAAACATTTTGGCTATTGAAAATTCACTTTTTAAGACAGGAATCATGAAAGGACGTATCTTTAGCCATAAGAAATCCATTAAGAAAACAGAAGAACAAAATAAACCTAAATAAAAAAATTGTCTTATGGCGAATGTTTTGCCTCAGGGAATTCCATTGGACATAAAAAGACTACGGATTGCGGTGCTTGTAATTATTAGCACTGATGATGACTTGAGGTCGAAAGCGTTTTGTTATTTTCTTGTTTTTAATATTCAATAAATCTTTTAGGCCGCTTTAATACATTTCCAAAGCAAATATTACAACAAATGATAAATTTTTCAGTGAGTTCAAAATCCTATTGAAATCTATTTTTGTACATAATATCTATGAATTATGTTTGGGTGGTAAAAGGTTAGACACTAACTGAACGAAATCGAAGCGTTGCGCACAGTAAATTTATATATCAGCGACAAACGGGTATATTCTTTGCAGAGCTAGAAAGCCGAGAGAGATAATGATTTGTTTGCGAAACTTAGTAAAATGACTATCTTTTTACATAACCGAGCCCCTTAATGGTTATTCAGCCCTGTTACGTCACAGAATTATAACGTAGTCAGTCATTCGTCTGCCATATTTGATAATAACGTAGAGCAATGCTCTTGAATACTGAGTGAACTAAAGAGTCCAACAAATTTCTGGTCTCTTTTTACAATCTGTTGCAGAAAACTCCTTTGAGAGCTCATCTCGCCTTTTCCTTTTTGTTCTCTTAGGACTTGTCAGTGCGAAGGGAGCTTTACGCCAAATGATGTTTTACGCAATAATTAACTGATTATGGTATGTTGTCTAGTTGACAACCAATTGTCGATAAGCCGATTTTTTAAAGCAAGCCTATTTTAATACTGTTATTATTGTTTTTCGTTCTGGCAGTACTTCTCAGTATTTAAATAAGTAATGATTAATCAATGGTCACTTGTGTGATAAAGGAGTTAACATCGTGCTTGAAGTGTTACGGTCACTCGGGGTTGGTCATCTACTTTATATCATGACTCACTCACTATTAAATAACTAATTATTTGATTTTCAATTTCCGCAAAAGAAACGTTGGTTATTAGAAATTACGATATTCACTTAATGAGATGCGGTAAGCAGGGCGATAATCACACTATTTTCAAGGGAAAACAGTTTTATAAATGGTTATCACGCTACTTCGAAAGGTTTTCACAATTCTCAGAACTGTTGAGTACAATAAATTCTGGTTTATACTTGAACATAAGCATAAGCATAAAGACAAAACAAAAAGCAAAACAAAGGAATAAAGTAAAGCCTGCGACATAAAGATCGTCATTAGCGTAAGCATAAGCGTTTGATCATAGTTCCAGCATAAGCGAAGAGCTGAACAAAAGACGAAACAAACAACATTGCAACTCCCAGAGGAGATGCGATGTTTTGTTTTCGCATTGACCTTTTTGTTATCCTTATGTCCTTATGACCCTAGGTGAACCAGGCTTAGGATTTAACGCTTCTGTTGAAACAATGAATTGTGGGTGTGTCATGAGATAAATCGTATATAAGACGGTTTCTTTGCTAGTTATCATCGTATTCGAAGAAGTAGAATATAACATATATTACAGCATGGCATTCGTCGGAGTATTGTGGTTTAGTTTATTCGTTGTGCTCTCTGCTGCACCTGGCCTTACTTTAAGCAACAACCTTCCTAACTCGACCTTTATTGAGCTAGAAAAGATGGTCATTTCTCCACAGGAAGATTCAAAGATTACAAAGCGCTTTGTCGGTGGATATGTAAGTATGCTTTAATTGCAGTTATTTCGTGAAATAATCTGGGTCGTCTTCTCTCGTATGTCGCACCTAGATAAACATCAGTTATCTACTGTCTGTCTTATTTTACGATGTATTAAGTTGGCTTTCCAGTCTACCACGGTATTGCAGTCGTCATTTTTGTCAGAGCTTTCTTACTCAGCATCTTTTAATCGTAAGTTAACTGTGACGATTATTTCCCGTCGGGTATTTTGGGCTGAATACGCGAATACTTTCTGTTCTGGTAGAAATGTCTATCCAGTTCCTTTGGCTAAAATCACAGCCCGAATTCATCCAGACTTTTGTAAACGACTGTTCTTCCAGGTGTGTGTGTTGTTGTCTCAAGGCTCGATTCCTCGTTTGGATAATCTAACTAAAGTTGCAATACGTCTGCAAGGCTCCACTGAGTTTATCGAATACATCAGAACGAGCTATCCTACGCAATAACTTTGTCGTAATTTTCAACTTTTGTTCATTCGTTCATTCGTTCATTCGTTCGTGTAACCCAGCTGGTTTAGGTTTGGTTGGTAATGACACTAACTATTCATTATTTTTGTTTCGTGTAGAAATCCGGAATAACTCTGAATTTTGGGCAAGGAATGCGAGATTTTATTCTTCATGGCAAAGGTTACGGTGTTTATGCGACGGTTTGTGTTCGTAATCGTGAAGTATATTTTGAGCTGCTTAAATTCTCAAAGAAAAAGAGCACGTGAAACAGAAATGTAGTATTGAAAGTGGCTTTGTTGTTTATTTGGGCGGGCGGGTTAGCTGAAGATCAAAATAAACATCTGGCAATCAGAATATTGAAAGTGATCAAGCTTATTTTTATTTGCAAAGAAAAACGCACCAACCTATTCGCCTTATCCCCAATCGAAGTGAATAACTGTTCTTGAATAACTTCATGAGTTTTAAATCACTAAATAAATTGTACAGGACCTATTTCAATGATTATTTCACCGACTTTCTTGTCAGTAAAAATATTTCAGTTAACGTGTCCTCAATGCATGGCGGTAGAACTTCAGCGTAACCTAGGTTCATTGATCCAACGATTCTAAGCGCATGCAAAGAAAGGACAAGTGCCAACATCTTTTTATTGTCTCCAAAAAAACAAATTGCCTATAGTATTATCACTGTAAAAACACATAATTGAATAATGGGGAGAATGCATTGAATGAGAAAACGTTTTCACCTGATTGTCG
Organism: Heliopora coerulea; assembly: GCA_030142905.1. Lineage (NCBI taxonomy): Eukaryota > Metazoa > Cnidaria > Anthozoa > Scleralcyonacea > Helioporidae > Heliopora > Heliopora coerulea. The sequence goes on from JASJOG010000511.1 coordinate 57,096, forward strand.
CTGCTGTACTAAAGTTCCTTGAAAAATCATCTTACATTTTAATCATCTTGCATTTTTTGGCACCCCAACATAGCCGCTTCCGCGTCCTTTATAATTTTCCTATTGAAAATTCCACATGACTATTCACATTTGATCATTTGTGTTTTGCGTCTATCAATTGTGAGATCTGGCATGTGTTGTTTTCGTAAGGGTGAGGCGGATGGTTAGATCTGTGTATTAATTCGTGTTCAAGCGATATTTTTTACCAGTACATAATGACCCATGAAACCTTTGTCATCAATCTGAGTCATTTTAGCTTTAATATTGTTTTACAGTACCCTCGGCGGACACGATAATATCAAAATTAAACTCCTATGTGATCACATGTGAACAGTGATGTAAAATTTTCATAAGACTTGAATCCTCGCGAATTGAGTGAAAACATATCCAGGCCGTTAAAGAATAATATTTGTCTTTTTGTAAGCCAAATCTCTTTCCAAACTTTTCGTGACAAAATTATTTGCTTGCAGTGGGAACTTTTTCATCGCAAAGGTTCCGAACAGGATTTTGTTCGTTGGAAACGGCGTATTAATATTAACTAATATCGCATCAACATCTCGAGGATGCAGATGTTTAGATAATTTTCTTAGCACTCATTTCCAGCGGCGAAGGCCAGAGTTAACAAGTGGGGACGTGGAGGGAGGCTAGCAGCCCGTGTTCTTCAAAGATTGACTCAAGTATTGGATGAGAGATGTGGAGATGATATAGTCATTTTCACACGACGGTAGGACTCTACCGTTCTTGTAAAGACTGTATATCCCCTGGATGTATTCTCTTCATATTTCAGTGAATCTAGTTGACTATAGTTCTGAAAATTGGGGAGATAGGAACCCCCATCATTCCCTTAGTCTTACCGCTGCTAGAACTTTAAAACATAGGAATTCGATTGAGAAATGCTTCAACACGACTGCAGGGGTGAAGGTTCTCATGAGGAGCAAGTGGGGGAAAAGGAAATTAAAACTCCGACTGTCTAAACCATGTGATCTCGAGACAATTTTGTCAAAATAGCGATCACTTCGTATAACCTTCCAATGTAGTTTAGCACAAAAAAACATTTAGCGTCGAAAAACTTGCCAAGACTGCAGGTTTAACAAAATTAATTAATAACAAAATTAATTCCAAAAACAGAACCAATAAAAGTACAAAGCACAAGAACCAAAAAAGAACAAACTGTAAAATAATAAAAATGAATTAACACGAAAAAGTTAAGGGCCTCTAATCAGTCCTTTGAGATTGAAAAGACAATGATACATCCGAAATGATTGTACTACCTACACTAACACTTAATTAGGTACATTTTTTACAGTTCCATCGTCGTGGTCTTGGACACAATGATATCTCTTGGAAACCACCAATTAACAGTCTGCCGATTTTCACCCTGATGTATCCAATAGCTGCCGGGCTGTCTACTAGCAAGATTTCTGCAATGAGCTCTAAAGACTGGAATTATCCCTGCAAACTGTGTTTCTAAGCCATCATGGAGGCTGATATTTAAGTCGTTTGTTTTAGTTTCTTGCATTTCATAGTCTTAGTTTTGAGCATATGACTCCGTTTCAAATAAAACGTATTGTAGTTGCTACTCCTATTCAGAACACAATTCACTTTACTGACAGAAAGGCTTTGCTCGAAACTTTGGAATTCTTGTTGATCAGATACGGTAGTTATCAACCTCATAACCTTTTACGACATGTAGGTCAATTTGCAGATCATCACAGTTCCCTACGAGATAAAACACTTAACTTATAGGGGAAAACTTCACCCAAATGTCAGATTTTTTTCAGTTTTCTTTTTCATCCTTACCAAGTAGAGGACAATGTCCGTGGGACTGCATAATTGACAGAACTAACTGTCAATGAAAAGTAAAGGTTCAAAGAAACTTTTTCCCACGCGTGTTTTTGATCTTCATGGCTGCTCTCATGTCGGCTTCATTCACTTGTGGGATCAAGTGCAACGAGATATCGTTCCATTCTATTTACAGTTTAATGGATTTCTGCTTATAACACGCTCTGCCTCTTTCTGAGGATGACATTCCTAAGGCACAAAGACACCTTTATACGGAGATCCTAGATCACTGTTCATCGTGTTGTTCAAAGAAAAACTCATTTATTGTTCAAGAAAAAAAATACAAGGGAACATACTAACAGTTTCCTGTCTATAAATGTGATAAAACCCCGCTTACTTTTCTCCTCAAAATTTTTCGACTCAGAAAACAAATTTTCAAACTTTCTTCGATAATTAGCGTTTGAATAAGAGGTTTGTTTTTGTAGTCAGTTAAAAAACTCGCAGTTCGTGCTTTTGTAATCGTAAGATATCTTCGTTTTAATACTTTTATTTCTTGTTATTGATATCAACGTACACTCACATACACTTCCTGCTCTCTCTGAACGTTGTCGCCCTTACATCACTTACGGCTCATTACATTTTATATCGAATCTGAAACACTCGGCTATCGCCGGCTTGGCGTTCCAATTCCGATAAAAGACTCTTGCTCAATTTTTAAATATTACTTGACAGACCAGCAAATAATGACCAGTTCCCTTATTAGTCAGCTGGATACAACTACTAGAACGCCCTGCGGTTTTAGGCACAGACCATTGAGCTCTAAGAAAACTGCAACGACATATCGTTGTTCCAAGCCTCTCTATTGAATGAAGCCGACATTGGGGCAGCCATGTAGGTCAAAAACACGAGTGTGAAAATATTGTATCGAACCTTTATTTTTTATTGACAGTTAATTCTGACAAATATGCTTTCCTACGGGCATTATTACTAAGAATAAAACAGAAAAATGCTCAAAAATCTGAAATTTAGGTTAGGTTTTCCGCAATAGGTTGGGTGCTTTATCGCGTACAGAACAGGGATGACATGCAAATTGACCTACATGTCAGCTTCCATGTTGCCTTTAAAATGCAGTATGCAGGTATCGTTCCAGTCATTTTAGAGTTCAATGGCAGAGACACATTATCGCTGTCGCCGTGTCGCTCGAGCTTAGCGATACATTTGTGCTGTTACCAAGGCTTGTCGCTCTGTCGATGTCTCTGGGAACGCGTCGCTGAAATCGCTGAATCACATGAAATCGCTGACTCGTTGCTGAATCACTAGCGAAAAATTTCAAAGTAGTGTCGTTCCGAGAAGGTTCTAATCAGCGTAAATTGTACCACGTTCTTTATGATATCTCATGCACGGAAGGACTATAAGAATGAGAAAATGAAGTTGAATGTTAGGGAAAAGATGGAGTTAAAGATGTTTTCCACAAGGCAAAATTTATCGCGTGAATCGACATTTCTTTGTGCAAATTCAATAGGTTTCTCAATAGTAACAGTCGAGAGCCTATGAGAAAAAAGGAAAAGTCACTTCGTGCGATAAAATTTTCCTAGTGGAAAACACTTCAGTTGTTCAAATCATCCGCTTTATCGCTGGCGAATTTTACAGTGAGTCTCTCCACTTGTTGCTTTGTCGGCGGTTGCCTGGTAACTGGGCTCTGACAATTTGGCGACGCAATAGTGTGTCTGAATTTTTTTCATTTTCATGCAAACATTCAATTCCTAAAGCGAATGGAAAGACTATTACACCGATGAATATTATTAAAAAAGATTTCGAAAGGCATTTTTGTAGTTTTATTCAGAAGGTGCATAAGGGGAACCGGTCATTTCGATAAAAGATTTATTTGTTGACCCGTTCAGGCAGGATAATTTAGGCCTGGCTTTTACTAGTGACATAAGCATAAGTTCCACAGTTAGCACTTCATCGTTAACTGAACTCTTTGTAGTTCACCAATACAAAGAGATTCACAAACCATGAAGTGCCTACTGCGCTTGCGTATGACGTTATACTTATGCTGAAGTCGCTAGTGAAAACCACGCCTTAACTTTTGTTTCTTGTTGTTATTTCATTTCCGCTTTCTTTTATGATGAATTCTTTGGCTGCAATGACCGGTTCGGTTCCCTTACAACGTCAGCTGAATGCCGATACCCGAATACCTTGAGGGCCGTTTATAAGTGTGATTTTGCACGTTGAGATTGTCATCCTGGTGTATGTAATGAACTCATGACAATCTATTCACCAAGATATCAACATATAATTCGCTAGTTTGTCCTCGACGTTTTCATCAGTAAAACAGATACTCTAAGAAGTCCAATGCCAGGCACCAAATCGTATGTGTAAACAGCCCTTTTCGACTTTGCCTTTTTCATGCAAATATTTAATACCCAATGGGAATGGAAAGACAGTTGCTGCAATTAGCTTGGCAAAGAAAGTTTCAAAAAGCTTTCTGGTACTTGCATTCAGCAGATAAACAAGGGTAACCACGGGCATTTGCTGGTGTACGAGAACGGTATACATGAGAGGGTTAAAGGATAAAAAAAGGTCTCATTATCCAGCATATATATATATAAAGGAACTTTTAGGCCATGATGAGGGCTTCTCTTTAATTTAAGTCATGAGGAGTTCATTTACCATTATATCATTGTTGACTCAGTTTCTCTCGTTCTCGACAGGTTTATAATTTACTTCCAAACGTCATAAAAATATTCATGAACTTTCTACCATAAATTTCGCCTTTTCTATAAGTTTGTTCGGCAAGTTAAATGCTTGTTTCGAAACTTCAGATTAAGGTACCAAAGTCGAGTATGGACCGGGAGGAGTTAATGAAAGACAATTATCTTGGCTAATGATAAAAAGAATGTTATCTATTGGGTGTAGCTGAACTTTATGGCATATATGTATTCATAATTTATCTACTTTTTACACATTATCGTTAAAAATATTTTTCGGATGGTCACTTAGCACAAATGATATTTTAAACATCTAAATACTTTTGATCTCATTAACAATCTGTGGTGAAACCTGAGAGCTTAACTCAAGTTTTCCTTTTGTTCTTTCGGAGTTTTGAAAATGCGAAGGTAACTTTAGGCTTATTGAAATTTTTTGTACACTTTGACTAATCATGGTATGTCATCTCATTGCGAACCAATTACCGCTCAGCCGCTTCCTCGAAGCCTACTTATTTTAATACCATTATTGCTGTTTTTCGTTGATGCATTACTTCCTGTTACTCAAATAAATCCTATATAAAGACGTTGCTAGACGTACTAACTTCGTATTTCAAGAAGTACTGTAGAAGATACAGCGTAGTATGGCGTTGGTCGGAGTATCATGGTATGCTATGTTCCTCGTGCTCTTTGCAGCACCTTGCTTTATTTCAAGCAAGAACCTTCCAAAATCGACCTCCAATGAGCAAGAAGAGATGCTTTCTTCTCCACAGGACGATTCGACGATCAGCAAGCGAGTAGTTCCTGGATATGTAAGAGAGCTTTTATTGTGATTATTTTGTGAAATAATTTGGGTCTTCTTTTCTCTTAACTCTTAACTGGGTTAATGTGAATTATCTACAGCCATTTGATTTTAAAGTACCTTAACTCTTTCGACGCGAAGCTTTCCCTTTGATGAGTAAAATAGTCTGGCGTTAGCCGGAGTAAAGTAATACAAGTCTTATGCCGCCGAGTTAAACTTGAATTGTCTTTCTAAGGTATCGTGGTAGAGTTGCATTTATTCAGGCTATTTCTAATCATGAGATAACTGTGAAAATTATATCCCGCCCATTCGCGGTTTAGTAGGTTGAGAATTTCTGCCGTTGTAGAAATCTTAGTCCAGTAAATCTCAATTACACTCGAATTCATTATGAACCCCTTTTAAAATATCATCCTGCAATTACATGTTGGTAATCTTCGATTAGTGGATTGGGTTCTGAAATTTCATTTCTGCATCTAAAGCAACGCCTTGAGGTTGGTTCAGTGAAGCCATCAACACAACGCAATTTTCGTTTCATGTAGAAATCTGGAGTAACTCTGAACTTTGGACAAGGAATGAGAGATTTTATCCTTCGTGGCAAAGGTTACGGTGTCTACGCACAGGTTTGTAGTCGTTAATCGTGAAGCATTAATTCCCTTAAATTTTGGAGGAATACATCGCGAGAAACACCAACATATATGCAGTATAGACCGAATGCATTCGCACGATAAGCAACCTACTTGGAAGACAACTTCTGAGTTCGGACATTAAAAAGGTTGAATTGTTTATCACACATCTTTCTGTTTATAAGTATTCTTCCTTCAATTGGAGAATAAATGCAAGTGGTCCAATAAACGTGACCTGCTAGTCGATACCTCTAGGGAGGTCAATTTGAAATTAGAATGACGACTTGGGAAGAGAGTTGAGACGAAAATGGCAATTCTTACCGTCTAATCTATCTGATATCATGTTAATGCTATCATAACGTGTACCACGTCAAACCTTTCAGTTTAGCTTAGTTAGGGAAAGGAAGCGCCTAACGTTAACAATTCTGGAGTGTCCTATGTCTTCATTTACCTCCCCTTCCCGTCGATGTTTCAATCAGGTGATCTTAACATGTGGAATATTGAGAGCATCAAGTCTTTGAAAAAAAAAAAAAAAAAAAAAAGATTTTGCGCCATTCTTAATTAAATCTTTGTCCTTAAGGTCAGTTCGTAATTAATCTCAGAATTAGGTTATTCTGTAAAGCGAAAGGATATATTTATTTTTACTTTGGATTATTGTACTATTAATTCTTCAGCATCATCCTGCCTTCCAAGCAACCCTCACCAGTGGTGACATTGGACCTAACTACGCTCTCGGTGCAATCAAATTCAACGACGTTTCCTTCAACATTGGAGGTGCTTATAACCCATCGACAGGAAAATTTACTGCACCAGTAGATGGCATTTATCTTTTTAGTGTGTCGTACTTGCAGCGCAATGGATATCGTAGCTACGTTCGACTTATGAAGGATAATACGGTATACAGCGATTTACATGCCAACCATAGAAATTACGATCAGTTGAGCAAAACTGTACTTGCAACGTTGAAAAAGGGTCAGACTTTTTGGGTTCGGTTGGAGAGAAATAGTGTTTATGCAGTATACGGTAGAGGCCGGTATACCACATTTGGTGGCTATCTGATCTCTCACTATGGTTAAGCATTTGAAGCATAAGAGTTCGAGTGATAAAGGATATTTGGACGAAATTATTGATACTGTCTCTGTAGTTTCCCTTAGAACTCGTTGACAAATTAATCAAATAAAGTTGTCTGCAAGTTGACTTTGTTGCATTGTTATCAAACTTTACTCTAAATTAAAGTTTTTCCATTAAGATAAGTGTAATTTTTTCTACAAGAAATTAAACTGAGAAATCAAGAACATCCGAAATGTGCGAGTTGCAGGTTATCTTTCATTATTATCATTCTGATTTTAGCATATTAAACCTTTAAAAGCCCCAATTTTTCTAAATTTTAAAATTAGAAGTTCAAAGCATTATTAAGTAATTAATGAGAGCAGGCTGCTGCAGGCATTTAATAAAAATATTGGTGATGAATTTCTGAATCCAATTAAGATGAGACACTAATTCCCGACTGCTTGTTTGAAAAAGAGAAGTTATTTTTTGACTCACCGAATTGTAAAACTAACGAAAAATTAAGCAAGTATTTTACTGCTAAATTCAACTCGTTTGCAAACGATTGTCTAATCCTGATTATCTTATCACAAACACGGAAAATCAAAAGCCTCTTTAATTCAAAAGGGAAAAATTGCCGCTAGTCACATGTGGTTTATTCCGGGAAATGCTTATGAAGAGAATCGTACATTGGAGAAACTTTGAGATACGACAAACGTAGGATGACAATGCCAAAGACAACCCAGAAGCTGGATGCTCGGTATTTAAAGAATTCCACACATTCCCGTGGAACATATTGGCTATTGAAAATTCACTTTTTCACCTTAAGGCCCAGTTCAAACGTCGAACTTTTAATGAACAGAATCTAATGTTAATGAGAAAAATCCTTTGTTCAAACTGATTTGCATTAGATTCAGCTCATGAAAAGTTCGACGTATGAACTGGGCCTAAGAGAAGAATCGTGGAAAGAATTTTTAACCAAAAAACCCATCTCCTATTGAAATTGTTTTATGGTGAAACTTTTCCCTCTGCGAATTATACAGGACATAAAAAGGTTACTGTTTGTGGTGCATGTAATTTGCATTGATGATAAAAGTCGAAAAAATTTTATTTTCTTGATTTTAATAAAACTTTTAAGCAATTTTAATACATTTCTAAAGGGAGTATTATGACACCAAGTTTTGAATTCTTCAGTGGGTTCAAAATCCTATTCAAATTTGTTTTTTCACCTAATTTTCATGAATTAAATCCCACAGATATTTACGTTTGGGAGCTAAAAGCTTAATCAATTGGACGATATCGAAGCTTTGGGCAAAATATATTTATCGGCGACAAACAGATAAATTACTTGGGGAGCTAGATTGCTGAGAGAGATAACAATTGGTCTACGAAACCGGAAAAATCCTTATTTTCTTGGATTACCGAGCCTCATAATGGTTATCAAGCCCCGTTTATATCACATAATTATGTTTTATTTCACAATCATTTTTTATTTACTAATAAATAACTCCCCTTGTCTTCAGAATTTTCAAAATCTAGTAAGCGTTCTTTTAGCGATGCGGACGCACTCGACTCTGTTGCTATAATTATAATGATATGTCGCTTAGTCTACAACAAATTGTCCTCCGTCTGTTTCCTTGAAGCCAGATTATTTTAGTACTGTTATTATTGTTTCTCGTTCATACACCTCTTCCTGTTAATCAAATAAGTTTGTGTTAATCGATGATCACGGATATGATGAATGATTTAACATCGCGAGTGAAGCGTAACGGTCACTAGGGAATAATCAACCTCTTTATGCAAAAACTCACCCATTACGAAATAATTTTTTTTACTTTATTTCTATAAGTTTAGCTTAAAAGAAATGCTAATCGTTAGAAACTACGATATTCGCTGAATAGAGTGCGATAAAAAATTTGACTAGAGGTTAACAAACAGTTTTCAAGGAAAAGAGTTTTCACAAATAATAATCACGTTTCTTTGAACGGTTTTCAAAGCACTGAATATTAATGAGGTTCAATAAAGCTTTCAAAACGCCTGTTGAAACAATTAATTGTGGGTGTGTCATGAGATAAATCCTAAACAAGGCGCTTTCATAACTGGTTACCAACGCATTCGACGAACTAGAATAAAAGATTCGAGATAAGGACAGTGATAAGGATAAGCATAAGCATACGCATATGATCATAGTCCCAGGATAAACCAAGAGCCGAACAAAAGACGAAGCAAAGAAAAATCCTTCTTGTTTTATCTTCGCTACTCCCAGAGGAGATGTTATGCTTTGTTTTCGTATTGATCTTGTCCTTATACTTATGTCGCTAGTGCGAACGAGACTTAAAGGACTTAACGCCTCTGTTGAAGCAATGCATATGTGGGTGTGTCATGAGATAAATCCTATATAAGGCAGTTCCTTACCTGCTTACCGTCGCATTCGAAGAAGTAGAATAGAAGATAGACTACAGCATGGCGTTCGTTGGATTATCATGGTTTGGTTTGTTCCTCGTGCTTTCTGCTGCACCTGGCCTTACTTCAAGCAAGAACCTTCCTAACTCGACCTCCATTGAGCTAGAAAAGGTGGTTATTTCTCCACAGGAAGATTCAAAACTTACCAAGCGCTTAGTCTATGGACATGTAAGTGTGTGCTTTAATTGCAGTTATTTCGTGAAATAATCTGGGTCTTCTTTTCTCGTGTCTCTCACCTGGATAAACGTGAATGATCTGCTGCCTGTTTTACTTTACCATGTATTAAGCTGGTTTTGCAATCTAGCGTTGTATTGAGTCGACATTTTTCTTTGAGCTTATTCAGCATCTCTTAATCGTGAGTAAACTGAGGGGATAATTTCCCGTCCATTATACTGGGCTGTATTCGTCAATACTTTCTGTTCTGGTGGAAATCTCTATCCAGTTCGCTTGGCTAAAATCGCAGCCCGAATTCTTGTAGACTTCGGTATACGATTATTGCTCCAGGCGTGTATGTTGTTGTTTCAAGGCTCGATTGCTCCATTCGATTGGCTAACTAAAGTTACAATACCTCTGCTAGTCTCCACCCAGCTAATCGGATACTTGAGAACGAACTATGCTGCGCCACCGTTCTGATGTGATTTTAAAATTTCGTTCGTTCGTTCGTTCGTTCGTTCGTTCGTTCGTTCATTCTTTCTTTCGTGTAACCCAGCTATTTGAGTTTCGCTTGGTAAAGACACTAACAATGCATCATTTTTGTTTGGTGTAGAAATCCGGAATAAGTCTGAATTTTGGGCAAGGAATGCGAGATTTTATCCTTCGTGGCAAAGGTTACGGTCTCTATGCACAGGTCAGTAGTCGCAATTGCGAAGAATTTTTATTAGCTATTAAAAATTTCAAAGGAAAACACCACGTGAAACAGAAACAGAAATTGTAGAATTGAAATTGCCTTTGTTGTTTATTTGGGCGGGCGGGTCAGCTGAAAATCAAAATAAACATTTTGCATTTGGATATTGAAACTAATAGATCCACCTCGAAGTGGCAAGAAACAAAGTACCAACCCATTGGTCTTGTCCGTGATCGAAATAACTATTCTTGAATAATTTCATGATTTTAATTCACTGAGTGAATTGTAGAGAAGTTATTCTATTCACTATTTTGCCGACTCTTTCATTAGTAAAAAACGTACGTTCAAGAGTCCTCGACGAACAGCGGTGGAACGTCGACGATATCTGTAATCAAACAATCCCTAGTGCGTGCGGAGAAGGGATAATGGTTACGTACCTTTTAGTGTCTTTAAAAACAAAAATAATTGACTTGAGTATAAAACTTGCAAGGATGAATCTTTGAAATTTTTCATGGTAACCTGATCCTGACAATGTTAACTGAGAAATGTGTACTCGAGCGGGATTTGAACTCAGGTTGGGACCCCGATCCTTCACGTAGTCTCACTCTGCCAGAATCTTAGAACATAGAAATTTGATTCAAGGTGCTTCAACAGACTGCATGTGCAAAGCGTTCTGAGTGGGGTTGGGTGGGGGAAGGGAAATTAGAATTCCGATTGTCTCAACCATCTGCTCTCGTGCTAATTATACCAGAATAGCGAATCGCTGCGGAAAACCTTTCGATAGAGCTTTGTCCTAAAAAGTGCAGCACCAAAAAAGTTTGCCCAGTCTGAAGGTTTTTGTGTCCTAATTTTGCTACATGCCCGGATTAAAATTCGCTGGGAAGAGGTACTACGAGCTGACTCTCGAAGTTTTGAGGAATTTTTATTTTCCTCGTAAAAAACCGACTAGAGTCATTCCAAATTAAGTCTTTTCTTGACGCCACATCGTAAATTTACAAGAAAACTTTTACTGGTTTAAGTAAGCGCTTATATTATTTGTCAAGTAGAAGATTATTTCATTTTCACTCTTCATAACTGGACTGCTGATTTTTCAGATCCATCCTGCCTTCCAAGCAACCCTCACTAGCGGTAATATTGGACCTAACTACGCTCTCGGTGCAATCAAATTCAACGACGTTTCCTTCAACATAGGAGGTGCTTATAACCCATCGACAGGAAAATTTACTGCACCAGTTGATGGGGTTTACCTTTTCAGTGTCTCGTACTTGCAGCTCAATGGATATCGTAGCTTTGTTCGCCTTATGAAGGATAATACGGTATACAGCGATTTACATGCCAACCATAGAAATTACGATCAGTTGAGCAAAACTGTACTTGCAACGTTGAAAAAGGGTCAGACTTTCTGGGTTCGGTTGGAGAGAAATAGCGTTTATGCAGTATACGGTAGAGGCCGGTATACCACTTTCGGTGGATTTCTCATCTCTCGCTGAGGTTAAGGATTCGAACTGTACCAGTCCAGGCGATAAACGATCTTAATGTAATTATAGAAATTATCACTGTGGTTTCACTTAGAATTCCTTGATAAATTCACTAAACAAAGTTGTCTGCAAGTTGACTTCGTTGCATTGTAATAAAGCTTTTTTCTAAACTAAAGAGTCTTGATTGAGATACGTGCGTTTTGATTTTTCTACAAGAAATTAACCTTGGAAATCAGAATCGTACGAAATGTCTACGTTGCAGGTTAACTTCCGTTATTACCATCTTGATGATGGCAGGTCAAACCTTTAAAGCCCTGATTTTTCAAAATGTAAAATTAGAAATTCAAAATATTACCAAGCATTCAATGAAAGCATGTTACGCCAGGCGTCTAATATCAAACATTGTGGACCAATTTGTCAACCCGAAGACGAAAAAGTGATTCCTCACTATTTGTTCCACGAAGAAAAGGACGTCTGTAGTAACTAACCGTATTGTAAAGCTAACGAGATATTGAGCGGGAATTTTATTGCTAAATTCAGCTCGTTCACAAACGATCGTTTTAGGTTGATTATCTCATTGCAAACACGGAAAATCAAAACCCTCTTCATTTTAGCCGGCAAAATATTCCCAACGGTCAAATTTCGTTTACACCGGGGAATGCTCACACAGAGAAACTTTGAGATACGAGAAACGGAGTATGACAGTCCCAATCATAACTCAAAACCTGCTTGTGATTTAAACAATTTCCCACATTGACATGAAAATTTTGGCTGTTGAAAATTCACTCTTTTAAAAAAAGAATCACAAAAGGCTTTATTTTCAGCCAAAAAAAAAACGCATAAAACAAAAAACAAACTAAACTTAAATAAATTGTTTTATGGCAAAAGTTCTCCTCAAGGAGTTCCGTAAGACATAAAAACACTATGGTTTCTGTGCTTGTAATTATTAGCTCTAATGATGACTTTAAGTCGAAAACGTCTTGCTATTTTTGTGTTTTTAATATTTAATAAACCTTTTTGGACGCTTTAACACGTTTCCAAAGCAAATATTACATCAAATTTTGAACTTTTCATTGAGTTCAAAATCCTATTGAAATCTGTTTTTGCACATAATTTGCATGATTTAAATTCCACAGGTATTTACGTTTATGAGCTAAAATATTTGACCATATCTGAACGAAATCGACGCGTTGCACGCAGTAAATCTATTTGTCAGCGACAAACAGGTATATTATTTGGAGAGACGGAAAGACGAGAGAGATAATAATTGATTTGCGAAACTTAGGAAAATCACTATGTTTCTGCATAAGCGAGGCTCGTAATGGTTATTAAGCCTCGTTAGGTCACATAATTATAACGTAATAACTCATTCGTGCGCCATATTTGATGATAACGCAGAGGAACACTCTTGAATACTGTGTGAACTAAAGGGTACAATAAATTTCTGGTCTCCCTTTACAATCTGCTGCGGAAAACACCTTTGAGAGCTCATCTGGCTTTCCCTTTGTTCCTTAGGAGATTTGTCTGTGCGAAGGGAGATTTAGGCCAAATAATGTTTTTCGCATTCATTGATTGATTACGGATTGTCGCCTAGTTGATAACCAATTGTCCAGCAGCCATTTTCTCAAAACCCGCTTACTTTAAAACAGTTATTGTTTCTCGTTTAGACAGTACTTGCTGTTATGTAAATAAGCAGTGGTTAATGAATGGTCACTTTTGTGAAAAAAAGTGTTAACATCGCGCGTGAAGCGTAAAGGCCACTAGGGGTTGGTTCTCCACATTATATCATGACTTACCCACAATTAAATAAATTTTTATTTATTTATTTATTTATTTATTTATTTATTTTATTTTTTTTTTCAAATTAAAGTAAAAGAAATGTTGGTTGTTAGTAATTCCGATATTCACTTCATAGGTTGCTGTAAACTATGTGAGAAGTGCTTATCACACTATTTTAATGAGAAAGCAATTTCATAAATGGTGATCACGCTACGTTGGAAGGTTTTCACAATCCTCAATACTAGTAACTGCAACGAGAAGAAGTGTTTCATCAGACATGCAAAGACCGAGATGTGAGTTGAAAAACGAGGCGATAGCCGAGATTTTTAACCAACTTCGAGGTGTTTGGATATCTGATGAAACACGACTTTCGAGTGCATGATATTACATCTCTAACGAATCCTTATTTAAAGAGAAAATTATATTTAAAGTTGCCTAAAATTTATGTTAATTACGATCACATATCCAAACTATGACTCGGTACTGCTTTGCTTTGTGTTTTGCTCATGATAAATTAATGAATTTGAAATAGCGTGGTTCACACTTGAACATATGCATAAGCATAAAGACAAAACAAAAGGCAAAACAAAGCAATGAAGTTAAGCCTGCGAGATAAGGACAGTGATAAGCATAAGCATAAGCATACGCATATGATCATAGTCCCAGGATAAGCCAAGAGCCGAACAAAAGACGAAGCAAAGAAAAATTCTTCTTGTTTTATCTTCGCTACTCCCAGAGGAGATGTTATGCTTTGTTTTCGTATTGATCTTGTCCTTATACTTATGTCGCTAGTGCGAACGAGACTTAAAGGACTTAACGCCTCTGTTGAAGCAATGCATATGTGGGTGTGTCATGAGATAAATCCTATATAAGGCAGTTCCTTACCTGCTTACCGTCGCATTCGAAGAAGTAGAATAGAAGATAGACTACAGCATGGCGTTCGTTGGATTATCATGGTTTGGTTTGTTCCTCGTGCTTTCTGCTGCACCTGGCCTTACTTCAAGCAAGAACCTTCCTAACTCGACCTCCATTGAGCTAGAAAAGGTGGTTATTTCTCCACAGGAAGATTCAAAACTTACCAAGCGCTTAGTCTATGGACATGTAAGTGTGTGCTTTAATTGCAGTTATTTCGTGAAATAATCTGGGTCTTCTTTTCTCGTGTCTCTCACCTGGATAAACGTGAATGATCTGCTGCCTGTTTTACTTTACCATGTATTAAGCTGGTTTTGCAATCTAGCGTTGTATTGAGTCGACATTTTTCTTTGAGCTTATTCAGCATCTCTTAATCGTGAGTAAACTGAGGGGATAATTTCCCGTCCATTATACTGGGCTGTATTCGTCAATACTTTCTGTTCTGGTGGAAATCTCTATCCAGTTCGCTTGGCTAAAATCGCAGCCCGAATTCTTGTAGACTTCGGTATACGATTATTGCTCCAGGCGTGTATGTTGTTGTTTCAAGGCTCGATTGCTCCATTCGATTGGCTAACTAAAGTTACAATACCTCTGCTAGTCTCCACCCAGCTAATCGGATACTTGAGAACGAACTATGCTGCGCCACCGTTCTGATGTGATTTTAAAATTTCGTTCGTTCGTTCGTTCGTTCGTTCGTTCGTTCGTTCGTTCATTCTTTCTTTCGTGTAACCCAGCTATTTGAGTTTCGCTTGGTAAAGACACTAACAATGCATCATTTTTGTTTGGTGTAGAAATCCGGAATAAGTCTGAATTTTGGGCAAGGAATGCGAGATTTTATCCTTCGTGGCAAAGGTTACGGTCTCTATGCACAGGTCAGTAGTCGCAATTGCGAAGAATTTTTATTAGCTATTAAAAATTTCAAAGGAAAACACCACGTGAAACAGAAATTGTAGAATTGAAATTGCCTTTGTTGTTTATTTGGGCGGGCGGGTCAGCTGAAAATCAAAATAAACATTTTGCATTTGGATATTGAAACTAATAGATCCACCTCGAAGTGGCAAGAAACAAAGTACCAACCCATTGGTCTTGTCCGTGATCGAAATAACTATTCTTGAATAATTTCATGATTTTAATTCACTGAGTGAATTGTAGAGAAGTTATTCTATTCACTATTTTGCCGACTCTTTCATTAGTAAAAAACGTACGTTCAAGAGTCCTCGACGAACAGCGGTGGAACGTCGACGATATCTGTAATCAAACAATCCCTAGTGCGTGCGGAGAAGGGATAATGGTTACGTACCTTTTAGTGTCTTTAAAAACAAAAATAATTGACTTGAGTATAAAACTTGCAAGGATGAATCTTTGAAATTTTTCATGGTAACCTGACCCTGACAATGTTAACTGAGAAATGTGTACTCGAGCGGGATTTGAACTCAGGTTGGGACCCCGATCCTTCACGTAGTCTCACTCTGCCAGAATCTTAGAACATAGAAATTTGATTCAAGGTGCTTCAACAGACTGCATGTGCAAAGCGTTCTGAGTGGGGTTGGGTGGGGGAAGGGAAATTAGAATTCCGATTGTCTCAACCATCTGCTCTCGTGCTAATTATACCAGAATAGCGAATCGCTGCGGAAAACCTTTCGATAGAGCTTTGTCCTAAAAAGTGCAGCACCAAAAAAGTTTGCCCAGTCTGAAGGTTTTTGTGTCCTAATTTTGCTACATGCCCGGATTAAAATTCGCTGGGAAGAGGTACTACGAGCTGACTCTCGAAGTTTTGAGGAATTTTTATTTTCCTCGTAAAAAAGCGACTAGAGTCATTCCAAATTAAGTCTTTTCTTGACGCCACATCGTAAATTTACAAGAAATCTTTTACTGGTTTAAGTAAGCGCTTATATTATTTGTCAAGTAGAAGATTATTTCATTTTCACTCTTCATAACTGGACTGCTGATTTTTCAGATCCATCCTGCCTTCCAAGCAACCCTCACTAGCGGTAATATTGGACCTAACTACGCTCTCGGTGCAATCAAATTCAACGACGTTTCCTTCAACATAGGAGGTGCTTATAACCCATCGACAGGAAAATTTACTGCACCAGTTGATGGGGTTTACCTTTTCAGTGTCTCGTACTTGCAGCTCAATGGATATCGTAGCTTTGTTCGCCTTATGAAGGATAATACGGTATACAGCGATTTACATGCCAACCATAGAAATTACGATCAGTTGAGCAAAACTGTACTTGCAACGTTGAAAAAGGGTCAGACTTTCTGGGTTCGGTTGGAGAGAAATAGCGTTTATGCAGTATACGGTAGAGGCCGGTATACCACTTTCGGTGGATTTCTCATCTCTCGCTGAGGTTAAGGATTCGAACTGTACCAGTCCAGGCGATAAACGATCTTAATGTAATTATAGAAATTATCACTGTGGTTTCACTTAGAATTCCTTGATAAATTCACTAAACAAAGTTGTCTGCAAGTTGACTTCGTTGCATTGTAATAAAGCTTTTTTCTAAACTAAAGAGTCTTGATTGAGATACGTGCGTTTTGATTTTTCTACAAGAAATTAACCTTGGAAATCAGAATCGTACGAAATGTCTACGTTGCAGGTTAACTTCCGTTATTACCATCTTGATGATGGCAGGTCAAACCTTTAAAGCCCTGATTTTTCAAAATGTAAAATTAGAAATTCAAAATATTACCAAGCATTCAATGAAAGCATGTTACGCCAGGCGTCTAATATCAAACATTGTGGACCAATTTGTCAACCCGAAGACGAAAAAGTGATTCCTCACTATTTGTTCCACGAAGAAAAGGACGTCTGTAGTAACTAACCGTATTGTAAAGCTAACGAGATATTGAGCGGGAATTTTATTGCTAAATTCAGCTCGTTCACAAACGATCGTTTTAGGTTGATTATCTCATTGCAAACACGGAAAATCAAAACCCTCTTCATTTTAGCCGGCAAAATATTCCCAACGGTCAAATTTCGTTTACACCGGGGAATGCTCACACAGAGAAACTTTGAGATACGAGAAACGGAGTATGACAGTCCCAATCATAACTCAAAACCTGCTTGTGATTTAAACAATTTCCCACATTGACATGAAAATTTTGGCTGTTGAAAATTCACTCTTTTAAAAAAAGAATCACAAAAGGCTTTATTTTCAGCCAAAAAAAAAAAACGCATAAAACAAAAAACAAACTAAACTTAAATAAATTGTTTTATGGCAAAAGTTCTCCTCAAGGAGTTCCGTAAGACATAAAAACACTATGGTTTCTGTGCTTGTAATTATTAGCTCTAATGATGACTTTAAGTCGAAAACGTCTTGCTATTTTTGTGTTTTTAATATTTAATAAACCTTTTTGGACGCTTTAACACGTTTCCAAAGCAAATATTACATCAAATTTTGAACTTTTCATTGAGTTCAAAATCCTATTGAAATCTGTTTTTGCACATAATTTGCATGATTTAAATTCCACAGGTATTTACGTTTATGAGCTAAAATATTTGACCATATCTGAACGAAATCGACGCGTTGCACGCAGTAAATCTATTTGTCAGCGACAAACAGGTATATTATTTGGAGAGACGGAAAGACGAGAGAGATAATAATTGATTTGCGAAACTTAGGAAAATCACTATGTTTCTGCATAAGCGAGGCTCGTAATGGTTATTAAGCCTCGTTAGGTCACATAATTATAACGTAATAACTCATTCGTGCGCCATATTTGATGATAACGCAGAGGAACACTCTTGAATACTGTGTGAACTAAAGGGTACAATAAATTTCTGGTCTCCCTTTACAATCTGCTGCGGAAAACACCTTTGAGAGCTCATCTGGCTTTCCCTTTGTTCCTTAGGAGATTTGTCTGTGCGAAGGGAGATTTAGGCCAAATAATGTTTTTCGCATTCATTGATTGATTACGGATTGTCGCCTAGTTGATAACCAATTGTCCAGCAGCCATTTTCTCAAAACCCGCTTACTTTAAAACAGTTGTTGTTTCTCGTTTAGACAGTACTTGCTGTTATGTAAATAAGCAGTGGTTAATGAATGGTCACTTTTGTGAAAAAAAGTGTTAACATCGCGCGTGAAGCGTAAAGGCCACTAGGGGTTGGTTCTCCACATTATATCATGACTTACCCACAATTAAATAAATTTTTATTTATTTATTTATTTATTTATTTATTTATTTTATTTTTTTTTTCAAATTAAAGTAAAAGAAATGTTGGTTGTTAGTAATTCCGATATTCACTTCATAGGTTGCTGTAAACTATGTGAGAAGTGCTTATCACACTATTTTAATGAGAAAGCAATTTCATAAATGGTGATCACGCTACGTTGGAAGGTTTTCACAATCCTCAATACTAGTAACTGCAACGAGAAGAAGTGTTTCATCAGACATGCAAAGACCGAGATGTGAGTTGAAAAACGAGGCGATAGCCGAGATTTTTAACCAACTTCGAGGTGTTTGGATATCTGATGAAACACGACTTTCGAGTGCATGATATTACATCTCTAACGAATCCTTATTTAAAGAGAAAATTATATTTAAAGTTGCCTAAAATTTATGTTAATTACGATCACATATCCAAACTATGACTCGGTACTGCTTTGCTTTGTGTTTTGCTCATGATAAATTAATGAATTTGAAATAGCGTGGTTCACACTTGAACATATGCATAAGCATAAAGACAAAACAAAAGGCAAAACAAAGCAATGAAGTTAAGCCTGCGAGATAAGGACAGTGATAAGCATAAGCATAAGCATACGCATATGATCATAGTCCCAGGATAAGCCAAGAGCCGAACAAAAGACGAAGCAAAGAAAAATTCTTCTTGTTTTATCTTCGCTACTCCCAGAGGAGATGTTATGCTTTGTTTTCGTATTGATCTTGTCCTTATACTTATGTCGCTAGTGCGAACGAGACTTAAAGGACTTAACGCCTCTGTTGAAGCAATGCATATGTGGGTGTGTCATGAGATAAATCCTATATAAGGCAGTTCCTTACCTGCTTACCGTCGCATTCGAAGAAGTAGAATAGAAGATAGACTACAGCATGGCGTTCGTTGGATTATCATGGTTTGGTTTGTTCCTCGTGCTTTCTGCTGCACCTGGCCTTACTTCAAGCAAGAACCTTCCTAACTCGACCTCCATTGAGCTAGAAAAGGTGGTTATTTCTCCACAGGAAGATTCAAAACTTACCAAGCGCTTAGTCTATGGACATGTAAGTGTGTGCTTTAATTGCAGTTATTTCGTGAAATAATCTGGGTCTTCTTTTCTCGTGTCTCTCACCTGGATAAACGTGAATGATCTGCTGCCTGTTTTACTTTACCATGTATTAAGCTGGTTTTGCAATCTAGCGTTGTATTGAGTCGACATTTTTCTTTGAGCTTATTCAGCATCTCTTAATCGTGAGTAAACTGAGGGGATAATTTCCCGTCCATTATACTGGGCTGTATTCGTCAATACTTTCTGTTCTGGTGGAAATCTCTATCCAGTTCGCTTGGCTAAAATCGCAGCCCGAATTCTTGTAGACTTCGGTATACGATTATTGCTCCAGGCGTGTATGTTGTTGTTTCAAGGCTCGATTGCTCCATTCGATTGGCTAACTAAAGTTACAATACCTCTGCTAGTCTCCACCCAGCTAATCGGATACTTGAGAACGAACTATGCTGCGCCACCGTTCTGATGTGATTTTAAAATTTCGTTCGTTCGTTCGTTCGTTCGTTCGTTCGTTCGTTCGTTCATTCTTTCTTTCGTGTAACCCAGCTATTTGAGTTTCGCTTGGTAAAGACACTAACAATGCATCATTTTTGTTTGGTGTAGAAATCCGGAATAAGTCTGAATTTTGGGCAAGGAATGCGAGATTTTATCCTTCGTGGCAAAGGTTACGGTCTCTATGCACAGGTCAGTAGTCGCAATTGCGAAGAATTTTTATTAGCTATTAAAAATTTCAAAGGAAAACACCACGTGAAACAGAAATTGTAGAATTGAAATTGCCTTTGTTGTTTATTTGGGCGGGCGGGTCAGCTGAAAATCAAAATAAACATTTTGCATTTGGATATTGAAACTAATAGATCCACCTCGAAGTGGCAAGAAACAAAGTACCAACCCATTGGTCTTGTCCGTGATCGAAATAACTATTCTTGAATAATTTCATGATTTTAATTCACTGAGTGAATTGTAGAGAAGTTATTCTATTCACTATTTTGCCGACTCTTTCATTAGTAAAAAACGTACGTTCAAGAGTCCTCGACGAACAGCGGTGGAACGTCGACGATATCTGTAATCAAACAATCCCTAGTGCGTGCGGAGAAGGGATAATGGTTACGTACCTTTTAGTGTCTTTAAAAACAAAAATAATTGACTTGAGTATAAAACTTGCAAGGATGAATCTTTGAAATTTTTCATGGTAACCTGACCCTGACAATGTTAACTGAGAAATGTGTACTCGAGCGGGATTTGAACTCAGGTTGGGACCCCGATCCTTCACGTAGTCTCACTCTGCCAGAATCTTAGAACATAGAAATTTGATTCAAGGTGCTTCAACAGACTGCATGTGCAAAGCGTTCTGAGTGGGGTTGGGTGGGGGAAGGGAAATTAGAATTCCGATTGTCTCAACCATCTGCTCTCGTGCTAATTATACCAGAATAGCGAATCGCTGCGGAAAACCTTTCGATAGAGCTTTGTCCTAAAAAGTGCAGCACCAAAAAAGTTTGCCCAGTCTGAAGGTTTTTGTGTCCTAATTTTGCTACATGCCCGGATTAAAATTCGCTGGGAAGAGGTACTACGAGCTGACTCTCGAAGTTTTGAGGAATTTTTATTTTCCTCGTAAAAAACCGACTAGAGTCATTCCAAATTAAGTCTTTTCTTGACGCCACATCGTAAATTTACAAGAAATCTTTTACTGGTTTAAGTAAGCGCTTATATTATTTGTCAAGTAGAAGATTATTTCATTTTCACTCTTCATAACTGGACTGCTGATTTTTCAGATCCATCCTGCCTTCCAAGCAACCCTCACTAGCGGTAATATTGGACCTAACTACGCTCTCGGTGCAATCAAATTCAACGACGTTTCCTTCAACATAGGAGGTGCTTATAACCCATCGACAGGAAAATTTACTGCACCAGTTGATGGGGTTTACCTTTTCAGTGTCTCGTACTTGCAGCTCAATGGATATCGTAGCTTTGTTCGCCTTATGAAGGATAATACGGTATACAGCGATTTACATGCCAACCATAGAAATTACGATCAGTTGAGCAAAACTGTACTTGCAACGTTGAAAAAGGGTCAGACTTTCTGGGTTCGGTTGGAGAGAAATAGCGTTTATGCAGTATACGGTAGAGGCCGGTATACCACTTTCGGTGGATTTCTCATCTCTCGCTGAGGTTAAGGATTCGAACTGTACCAGTCCAGGCGATAAACGATCTTAATGTAATTATAGAAATTATCACTGTGGTTTCACTTAGAATTCCTTGATAAATTCACTAAACAAAGTTGTCTGCAAGTTGACTTCGTTGCATTGTAATAAAGCTTTTTTCTAAACTAAAGAGTCTTGATTGAGATACGTGCGTTTTGATTTTTCTACAAGAAATTAACCTTGGAAATCAGAATCGTACGAAATGTCTACGTTGCAGGTTAACTTCCGTTATTACCATCTTGATGATGGCAGGTCAAACCTTTAAAGCCCTGATTTTTCAAAATGTAAAATTAGAAATTCAAAATATTACCAAGCATTCAATGAAAGCATGTTACGCCAGGCGTCTAATATCAAACATTGTGGACCAATTTGTCAACCCGAAGACGAAAAAGTGATTCCTCACTATTTGTTCCACGAAGAAAAGGACGTCTGTAGTAACTAACCGTATTGTAAAGCTAACGAGATATTGAGCGGGAATTTTATTGCTAAATTCAGCTCGTTCACAAACGATCGTTTTAGGTTGATTATCTCATTGCAAACACGGAAAATCAAAACCCTCTTCATTTTAGCCGGCAAAATATTCCCAACGGTCAAATTTCGTTTACACCGGGGAATGCTCACACAGAGAAACTTTGAGATACGAGAAACGGAGTATGACAGTCCCAATCATAACTCAAAACCTGCTTGTGATTTAAACAATTTCCCACATTGACATGAAAATTTTGGCTGTTGAAAATTCACTCTTTTAAAAAAAGAATCACAAAAGGCTTTATTTTCAGCCAAAAAAAAACGCATAAAACAAAAAACAAACTAAACTTAAATAAATTGTTTTATGGCAAAAGTTCTCCTCAAGGAGTTCCGTAAGACATAAAAACACTATGGTTTCTGTGCTTGTAATTATTAGCTCTAATGATGACTTTAAGTCGAAAACGTCTTGCTATTTTTGTGTTTTTAATATTTAATAAACCTTTTTGGACGCTTTAACACGTTTCCAAAGCAAATATTACATCAAATTTTGAACTTTTCATTGAGTTCAAAATCCTATTGAAATCTGTTTTTGCACATAATTTGCATGATTTAAATTCCACAGGTATTTACGTTTATGAGCTAAAATATTTGACCATATCTGAACGAAATCGACGCGTTGCACGCAGTAAATCTATTTGTCAGCGACAAACAGGTATATTATTTGGAGAGACGGAAAGACGAGAGAGATAATAATTGATTTGCGAAACTTAGGAAAATCACTATGTTTCTGCATAAGCGAGGCTCGTAATGGTTATTAAGCCTCGTTAGGTCACATAATTATAACGTAATAACTCATTCGTGCGCCATATTTGATGATAACGCAGAGGAACACTCTTGAATACTGTGTGAACTAAAGGGTACAATAAATTTCTGGTCTCCCTTTACAATCTGCTGCGGAAAACACCTTTGAGAGCTCATCTGGCTTTCCCTTTGTTCCTTAGGAGATTTGTCTGTGCGAAGGGAGATTTAGGCCAAATAATGTTTTTCGCATTCATTGATTGATTACGGATTGTCGCCTAGTTGATAACCAATTGTCCAGCAGCCATTTTCTCAAAACCCGCTTACTTTAAAACAGTTGTTGTTTCTCGTTTAGACAGTACTTGCTGTTATGTAAATAAGCAGTGGTTAATGAATGGTCACTTTTGTGAAAAAAAGTGTTAACATCGCGCGTGAAGCGTAAAGGCCACTAGGGGTTGGTTCTCCACATTATATCATGACTTACCCACAATTAAATAAATTTTTATTTATTTATTTATTTATTTATTTATTTATTTTATTTTTTTTTTCAAATTAAAGTAAAAGAAATGTTGGTTGTTAGTAATTCCGATATTCACTTCATAGGTTGCTGTAAACTATGTGAGAAGTGCTTATCACACTATTTTAATGAGAAAGCAATTTCATAAATGGTGATCACGCTACGTTGGAAGGTTTTCACAATCCTCAATACTAGTAACTGCAACGAGAAGAAGTGTTTCATCAGACATGCAAAGACCGAGATGTGAGTTGAAAAACGAGGCGATAGCCGAGATTTTTAACCAACTTCGAGGTGTTTGGATATCTGATGAAACACGACTTTCGAGTGCATGATATTACATCTCTAACGAATCCTTATTTAAAGAGAAAATTATATTTAAAGTTGCCTAAAATTTATGTTAATTACGATCACATATCCAAACTATGACTCGGTACTGCTTTGCTTTGTGTTTTGCTCATGATAAATTAATGAATTTGAAATAGCGTGGTTCACACTTGAACATATGCATAAGCATAAAGACAAAACAAAAGGCAAAACAAAGCAATGAAGTTAAGCCTGCGAGATAAGGACAGTGATAAGCATAAGCATAAGCATACGCATATGATCATAGTCCCAGGATAAGCCAAGAGCCGAACAAAAGACGAAGCAAAGAAAAATTCTTCTTGTTTTATCTTCGCTACTCCCAGAGGAGATGTTATGCTTTGTTTTCGTAT
Organism: Heliopora coerulea; assembly: GCA_030142905.1. Lineage (NCBI taxonomy): Eukaryota > Metazoa > Cnidaria > Anthozoa > Scleralcyonacea > Helioporidae > Heliopora > Heliopora coerulea. Next base: position 81,489 of record JASJOG010000511.1, read on the forward strand.
TGATCTTGTCCTTATACTTATGTCGCTAGTGCGAACGAGACTTAAAGGACTTAACGCCTCTGTTGAAGCAATGCATATGTGGGTGTGTCATGAGATAAATCCTATATAAGGCAGTTCCTTACCTGCTTACCGTCGCATTCGAAGAAGTAGAATAGAAGATAGACTACAGCATGGCGTTCGTTGGATTATCATGGTTTGGTTTGTTCCTCGTGCTTTCTGCTGCACCTGGCCTTACTTCAAGCAAGAACCTTCCTAACTCGACCTCCATTGAGCTAGAAAAGGTGGTTATTTCTCCACAGGAAGATTCAAAACTTACCAAGCGCTTAGTCTATGGACATGTAAGTGTGTGCTTTAATTGCAGTTATTTCGTGAAATAATCTGGGTCTTCTTTTCTCGTGTCTCTCACCTGGATAAACGTGAATGATCTGCTGCCTGTTTTACTTTACCATGTATTAAGCTGGTTTTGCAATCTAGCGTTGTATTGAGTCGACATTTTTCTTTGAGCTTATTCAGCATCTCTTAATCGTGAGTAAACTGAGGGGATAATTTCCCGTCCATTATACTGGGCTGTATTCGTCAATACTTTCTGTTCTGGTGGAAATCTCTATCCAGTTCGCTTGGCTAAAATCGCAGCCCGAATTCTTGTAGACTTCGGTATACGATTATTGCTCCAGGCGTGTATGTTGTTGTTTCAAGGCTCGATTGCTCCATTCGATTGGCTAACTAAAGTTACAATACCTCTGCTAGTCTCCACCCAGCTAATCGGATACTTGAGAACGAACTATGCTGCGCCACCGTTCTGATGTGATTTTAAAATTTCGTTCGTTCGTTCGTTCGTTCGTTCGTTCGTTCGTTCGTTCATTCTTTCTTTCGTGTAACCCAGCTATTTGAGTTTCGCTTGGTAAAGACACTAACAATGCATCATTTTTGTTTGGTGTAGAAATCCGGAATAAGTCTGAATTTTGGGCAAGGAATGCGAGATTTTATCCTTCGTGGCAAAGGTTACGGTCTCTATGCACAGGTCAGTAGTCGCAATTGCGAAGAATTTTTATTAGCTATTAAAAATTTCAAAGGAAAACACCACGTGAAACAGAAATTGTAGAATTGAAATTGCCTTTGTTGTTTATTTGGGCGGGCGGGTCAGCTGAAAATCAAAATAAACATTTTGCATTTGGATATTGAAACTAATAGATCCACCTCGAAGTGGCAAGAAACAAAGTACCAACCCATTGGTCTTGTCCGTGATCGAAATAACTATTCTTGAATAATTTCATGATTTTAATTCACTGAGTGAATTGTAGAGAAGTTATTCTATTCACTATTTTGCCGACTCTTTCATTAGTAAAAAACGTACGTTCAAGAGTCCTCGACGAACAGCGGTGGAACGTCGACGATATCTGTAATCAAACAATCCCTAGTGCGTGCGGAGAAGGGATAATGGTTACGTACCTTTTAGTGTCTTTAAAAACAAAAATAATTGACTTGAGTATAAAACTTGCAAGGATGAATCTTTGAAATTTTTCATGGTAACCTGACCCTGACAATGTTAACTGAGAAATGTGTACTCGAGCGGGATTTGAACTCAGGTTGGGACCCCGATCCTTCACGTAGTCTCACTCTGCCAGAATCTTAGAACATAGAAATTTGATTCAAGGTGCTTCAACAGACTGCATGTGCAAAGCGTTCTGAGTGGGGTTGGGTGGGGGAAGGGAAATTAGAATTCCGATTGTCTCAACCATCTGCTCTCGTGCTAATTATACCAGAATAGCGAATCGCTGCGGAAAACCTTTCGATAGAGCTTTGTCCTAAAAAGTGCAGCACCAAAAAAGTTTGCCCAGTCTGAAGGTTTTTGTGTCCTAATTTTGCTACATGCCCGGATTAAAATTCGCTGGGAAGAGGTACTACGAGCTGACTCTCGAAGTTTTGAGGAATTTTTATTTTCCTCGTAAAAAAGCGACTAGAGTCATTCCAAATTAAGTCTTTTCTTGACGCCACATCGTAAATTTACAAGAAATCTTTTACTGGTTTAAGTAAGCGCTTATATTATTTATCAAGTAGAAGATTATTTCATTTTCACTCTTCATAACTGGACTGCTGATTTTTCAGATCCATCCTGCCTTCCAAGCAACCCTCACTAGCGGTAATATTGGACCTAACTACGCTCTCGGTGCAATCAAATTCAACGACGTTTCCTTCAACATAGGAGGTGCTTATAACCCATCGACAGGAAAATTTACTGCACCAGTTGATGGGGTTTACCTTTTCAGTGTCTCGTACTTGCAGCTCAATGGATATCGTAGCTTTGTTCGCCTTATGAAGGATAATACGGTATACAGCGATTTACATGCCAACCATAGAAATTACGATCAGTTGAGCAAAACTGTACTTGCAACGTTGAAAAAGGGTCAGACTTTCTGGGTTCGGTTGGAGAGAAATAGCGTTTATGCAGTATACGGTAGAGGCCGGTATACCACTTTCGGTGGATTTCTCATCTCTCGCTGAGGTTAAGGATTCGAACTGTACCAGTCCAGGCGATAAACGATCTTAATGTAATTATAGAAATTATCACTGTGGTTTCACTTAGAATTCCTTGATAAATTCACTAAACAAAGTTGTCTGCAAGTTGACTTCGTTGCATTGTAATAAAGCTTTTTTCTAAACTAAAGAGTCTTGATTGAGATACGTGCGTTTTGATTTTTCTACAAGAAATTAACCTTGGAAATCAGAATCGTACGAAATGTCTACGTTGCAGGTTAACTTCCGTTATTACCATCTTGATGATGGCAGGTCAAACCTTTAAAGCCCTGATTTTTCAAAATGTAAAATTAGAAATTCAAAATATTACCAAGCATTCAATGAAAGCATGTTACGCCAGGCGTCTAATATCAAACATTGTGGACCAATTTGTCAACCCGAAGACGAAAAAGTGATTCCTCACTATTTGTTCCACGAAGAAAAGGACGTCTGTAGTAACTAACCGTATTGTAAAGCTAACGAGATATTGAGCGGGAATTTTATTGCTAAATTCAGCTCGTTCACAAACGATCGTTTTAGGTTGATTATCTCATTGCAAACACGGAAAATCAAAACCCTCTTCATTTTAGCCGGCAAAATATTCCCAAAGGTCAAATTTCGTTTACACCGGGGAATGCTCACACAGAGAAACTTTGAGATACGAGAAACGGAGTATGACAGTCCCAATCATAACTCAAAACCTGCTTCTGATTTAAACAATTTCCCACATTGACATGAAAATTTTGGCTGTTGAAAATTCACTCTTTTAAAAAAAGAATCACAAAAGGCTTTATTTTCAGCCAAAAAAAAAAAACGCATAAAACAAAAAACAAACTAAACTTAAATAAATTGTTTTATGGCAAAAGTTCTCCTCAAGGAGTTCCGTAAGACATAAAAACACTATGGTTTCTGTGCTTGTAATTATTAGCTCTAATGATGACTTTAAGTCGAAAGCGTCTTGCTATTTTTGTGTTTTTAATATTTAATAAACCTTTTTGGACGCTTTAACACGTTTCCAAAGCAAATATTACATCAAATTTTGAACTTTTCATTGAGTTCAAAATCCTATTGAAATCTGTTTTTGCACATAATTTGCATGATTTAAATTCCACAGGTATTTACGTTTATGAGCTAAAATATTTGACCATATCTGAACGAAATCGACGCGTTGCATGCTGTAAATATTTATCATCGACAAACAGGTATATTATTTGGAGAGACGGAAAGACGAGAGAGATAATTTATTAGCGAAACTTAGGAAAATCAGTATGGTTTTGCTTAAGCGAGTCCCGTAATTATTAAATCTATTCCCCATGTGGGTTGGATCAATATGATCCCTTATGTTTTAGATCCCTAAATATGCGTGTGAAATATCCCATGAGAAATAGGATTAAGCCCCGCTCCGTCACATAATTATAATGTAATTAATCATTCGTGTGCCATATTTGATCATAAAGTAGAGGAATACTCTTGAATATTTTGTTAACTAAAGGGTGGAATAAATTTCTGGTCTCCCTCTACAATCTGCTGCGGGAAACACCTTTGAGGGCTCATCTGGGCAGTTTTCCTTTTGTTCCTTTGGAGATTTGTCTGTGGGAAGGGAGCTTTAGGCCAAATGATGTTTTTAGCATTCATTGAGTGAATATGGTATGTCGCCCAGCTTACAACCAATTGTCGATCAGCCGTTTTCTCAAGGGCAGCTTATCTTAACACCGTAATTATTGTTTTTCGTTCATGGAATACTTCCTGTTATTTAAATAAGTAATAGTTGGTAAATGGTCACTTGTGTGAAAAAGGAGTTAACATCGCGGTTGAAGCGTAACGGTCGCTTGTGGTTAGGCAACCTCCTTATATCATGACTCACCCACTATTGTATAACTAATTTTTTTTTCAGTTAAAAGTAAAAGAAACGCTGGTTGTTAGAAATTACAATATTCAGTTAATACGATGCGGTGAACAATATGCAAAGTGGTTATCACACTACTTTCAAGGGAGAGCAATTTTATCAATGGTTATCACGCTACTTCGAAAGGTTTTCACAATCCTCAATACTATTGAGTACAATAAAGCCTAGTTCAAACGTAAGCATAAGCATAAGGACAAAACGAAAAGCAAAACAAAGAAGTGAAGTCACGGCTGAGACATATGGATCGTCATAAGCAAAAGCATCAGCGTATATTGATAGTCCAAGGTTAAGCCAAGAGCCGAATAAAAGACGAAAGAAAGAAAAATTCTTGTTGTTTTATCTTTGCATTTCCCTGAGATGTCATAGCTTGTTTTCGTGCTGGTCTTGCCCTTATGCTTATGTAACTGGTGTAAACAAGGCTTAAAGAATTCAACGCTTTTGTTGAAACGATGAATTGTGGGTGTGCCATGTGATAAATCCTATATAAGACGGTTCCTTACCTGGTTACCAGCGCATTCGAAGAAGTAGAATAGAAGATTCCACAGGAAGAAAACATTCCACTTTGACTGCACTATTAGATTCCACAAATGAGTGGTATTTAAACATAGATAAAGGCCTATTAAATGGGGTTATGTTTTTGGATCTAAAAAAAGCTTTTGACACCATGGATCATCAAATTATGTTAAAGAAATTAGAATTATATGGTGTCTGTAAATCAAGTCTAAAGTGGTTCACTTCCTACTTAAAAGAACGTAAGCAAAAGACATTTGTAAATGGTGTCCTGTCGACTGGCTGTACAATAAGATGTAGGATTCCACAAGGTTCTATTCCTGGACCGTTACTTTTTGTAGTTTATATAAATGACTTACCCAATTGTGATCTTTTCTCTAAAGTACGAATGTATGCAGATGACACTAGTCTTACAGTAGCTAGTGACAATGCAAATATACTTGAATGGCAAATGAACCATGATATATGCGAAATAAATACATGGTTAAAGGCTAACAAACTAAATCTGAATATCACAAAAACAAAATACATGATAATAGCAAGTCGTCATCGAATAAGGAGTCTTGGACATCAGTTCAGGATTGAATTGTGCAATCAACCATTAAAAAGAGAGAAAGTATACAAATATCTCGGACTTGAAATCGATGAATCCATCATATGGAAAGATCACATAAACAAAATTTCTGGGGCAATAGGTGCATCAAAACGAGTTAGACACCTTGTACCCTTTGAAATGCTACTTACTATGTACAATTCACTTGCACTGCCGTATTTTGACTACTGCAGTGCAGTATGAGGAAACTGTAATAAAGAACTGTCTGATAAACTCCAAAAATTACAAACTAGGGCTGCTAGAGTGGTTACTTTTTCGAACTATAATAGGCATTCATCGGAATTATTGAACGAGCTTAATTGGGAAAATTTAAAAACTAGACGTTATAAGCAACTAGCTGTGATAATGTATAAAACCGTTTACAGAAGCACACCAAATTATTTAACTGGAATTTTTCAAAATGCCAGCTCGGTACATTTGTATGATCTACGACATTCGGATGTTAATATTTATGTGCCAAGGCCAAATACTGAAGCTAGAAAGAACAGCTTTCATTATAAAGGGGCGGTACTCTGGAATGGTCTACCACATAATATAAAAAGTCAACTTAGTTTGAGATCACTTAAAGAACCTTTATAGTAAATTTATAAATGTAATGCAGTTTGTATATAGTTATAGTATTTACATTTAATATAGTACACGGCTCACTGGAAGAACATTTCGAAATGAAGTGATCTCGTGTTTAAATAAAGATCAAACAAACAAGGAAGATTCAAAGATTACCAAGCGCTCTGTCGCTGGACATGTAAGTATGCTTTAATTGCAGTTATTTCGTGAAATAATCTGGGTCTTCTCTCGTATCTCCCACCTGGATAAACGTGAATTATCTATTGTCTCTCTTATGTATTAAGTTGGATTTTCAATCTACCACGGTATTGCAGTCGTCATTTTTGACAGAGCTTCTTATTCAGGATCTTTTAATCGTAAGTTAACTACGAAGATTATTTCCCGTCGGATATTTTGGGTTGTATAGGTGAATATTTTCTGTTCTAGTAGAAATCTCTATTCAGTTCGCTTGGCTAAAATCACAGCCGGAGTTGATACAGACTTTCGTACACGACTGTTCCTCCAAGTGTGTGTATTGTTGTCTCAAGGCTCGATTCCTCCACTGGATTGGCTAATTAAAGTTGCAATAGCTCTGCGAGGCTCTACCCAGTTAATCGGATACATTAGAACAAGCAACCTTAAGCAATAGCTCTACCGTAATTTTTAAATTTCGTTCGTTCGTTGATTCGTTCGTCTAACCCAGCTCCTTGAATTTTGCTTGTTAAAGACAACAACAATGCATTATTTTCATTTCGTGTAGAAATCCGGAATAACTCTGAATTTTGGCCAAGGAATGCGAGATTTTATCCTTCATGGCAAAGGTTACGGTGTCTATGCGCAGGTTTGTAGTTGTAATCGTGAAGCATTTTTATTAGCTGCTTAAAATATGAAAGGAAAACAGTACGTGAAACACAAATTGAAGTACTGATAGTAGCTTTGTTGTTTATTTGGGGGGCAGGTCAGCTCAAAATCAAAATAAGCATTTGGTATTTAGGATATTGAAACTAATAAATCTACCTTGAACTGAGGAAAAATAAAGTACCAACCCATTGGCCTTATCCGTGATCGAAATAACTGTTGTTGAATAATTTCGTGATTTTAAATCACTGAATAAATTGTACAGAAGTTATTCTATAGACTATTTCACCGCCTCATTATTAGAAAATGTACGTTCAAGTGTCCTCTATGAATGGAGGTAGAACGTCAAAGATACCTGTAGATTCTTTTGTCGAACTATCCCAGGTGCATACGGAGTAGGAATAGTGTGTACATACTTCTACTGTCTTGGAGAAAAAAGGAAGAATTGCCTTGAGTATCAAAACTGCAAGTATATATGGATGAAATTTTTCATGATAATCTGACACTGCCAATGTCAACTGAAAAATGTTGACTCGAGCGGGATTTGAACTCAGGTTGGGACCTCGATCATTCACGTAGTCTTACCCTTGCTAGAACCTTCGAACATAGAAATTTGATTTAAAAGTTCTTTAACACGACTGCATGTGTAAAGCGTTCTGAAGGAAGGAGGGGGGGGACAGGGGGGAAAAGGAAATTAGAATTCCGATCGTTTAAAGCATCTGGTCTCATGTTAATTATATAAAAATAGCGATTCCTACGGAAAACCTTTCAAAAGAGCTTTGTCCAGAAAGTGTAGCGCCAAAATATTTGCTGAGACTGATCGTTTCTGTGTCCTAATTTTCCTACTTGCCCGGCCTTAAAATTCGCTGAGAAGATCTACGAGATGACTCTTGACGTTTTGAGCCATTTATATTTTCCTAATTGAAAAAGCGACTAGAATAATTCGAAATTCTTTTCTTGACGCCAGATCGTAAATTTACAAGAAATCTTTTATTAGTTTAAGTGATCGCATATTTTGTAAGTCAAATAAAACATTTTATTTTCACTGTCATAATTGCACTGTTGATTTTTCAGACCCATTATGCCTTCCAAGCAACCCTCACCAGCGGTGACATTGGATCTAACTACGCTCTCGGTGCAATCAAATTCAACGACGTTTGCTTCAACATGGAAATTTACTGTACCAGGCGATGGACTTTACCTTTTCAGTGTCTCGTACTTGCAGTGCATTTGATATCGTAGCTTTGTTCGGCTTATGAAGGATAATACGGTATACAGCGATTTACATGCCAACCATAGAAACTACGATCAGTTGAGCAAAACTGTACTTGCAACTTTAAAAAAAGGGTCAGACTTTCTGGGTTCGGTTGGAGAGAAATAACGTTTATGCAGTATACGGTAGAGGCCGGTATACCACTTTCGGTGGATTTCTTGTCTCTCACTAAGGTTAAGGATTTCGGCTGTAACTATTGAAACGATGAACCATATTTAGACGAAGTTATAGAAATTGTCGCTGTCATTCATCCAACAATTCCTCAATAAATGGACCAAATAAAGTGTTCAGGAAATTGATTCTGTTGTACTGTAATAAGTTTATTCTGATTTGAAGTTTCTTACTTGATATAATTTTTTTCCCCCCTCTTTCTGCAAGCAGTCAACCAGAACAATAGTCGATTCCCCTTATAAATCTGCTGAATGCAACTACCAGAAACCCTTTCGAAATCTTGTTTGTAACGTTAATCGGGGCAATTGTCTTTCCATTCTCTTTTGGAATTCAACGTTTGCATCAAAATAAAGAAACCGCAAAGTGTTCTGGTAGTTGTATTTAGCTGACGTAATAAGGGTAACCGGCCATTTGGAAGAACCAAAAACTTTCGTTAGTGTCGTCCCCATACTGCTAAACATTTCTAAATCAACGTTAGCACTTTAAAATGAGTTAACCGACAGGAGTGATTTGGAACATGCGAGAAGTCGGAATTGTAGGTTTAACTATGTTATTATTATCCTTTTCTTCGATTGTGGTGACTTTTAGCTCGCATTTCTTTCATTAAACCCACCAACTGTCATCCAGGCAGGGGCGTTCAGGTTTCCGGATGGATTTTAAATGTCACAGAATGCGAAACAATACTCTAAAGAAGCAGAAACACCAACTTATAAAGTAATCAAACCACGATGCGCTAAATAGAAAAAAGGTAAAATTGTAGTCCGTTCATAAAAAGCAATGCTGATCTGGAATGTCTCGAAGGACAGAAAAGTAATAAGGTCAAAATTGGCATCGTTGAATATCGAAGTTTCATTGATTCCTGCGAAAATGTACGATTTCCTCCAGTCTCTAAATTTACTTTCGATAGAGATGCTAAGCAGTTCGAGAAGAATAGATTTACCACATGGTATTCATTAGAACTCATTTTGTAGTCCTGTTAAAGCAAATGAAATCGAGAGGTTACGTTGGTTATATGGTGGTGGATTTAAAAGTTTCGGTCCTGAAGCCCTCTCGGATGTAGATAACAAAAAATAAGTGCGGGTAAAAATATCCTGATTCAGGGCCAAAAAATTTGGGGGCAGCAAATGGGCTTGAGGTCCTCCACGTTCAAATATAGGGGCGGCAGAGCCCCAATTTCTGTCGAAAAATGCAACATTTGTACTTTAATTGTTTGTGAATCTTGACATCTGGAGGAAATTTGGGGAAACATTACCTTGAGAAAATGACAGAAGATACACTTTAACCCTGTGTTAAGCGGCCACCGATTAAGCGACGACTCCCTTATAAGCGGCCATTATCATAGTTTCGAAAGTACTATCAGTATGAATATTGTCTATAAAACCCCTATTAAGCGAGAACCTTTATGATGCGGCCGTGGCCACCTTTTGACCGTCTCTATAAGAGTTTTCCTATTGTTTTTATTTCTAATAAGCTGTCATCGGGAATTCAACACCCGTAGTTTTGCCAGATCTTCGGAAAGCTAGTGTCACAAGAGTCTCAAACGGAAGGTGACGAATGACAAAAATATTCAAATAAATATATTTAGTTAAATTGACTGGGAGTGATAATTTTTGGGTTATCTGGTAATACACTTTGAACCATAATAACTGCAAATGTATCAACACAGTACTGAACGCTTCAGATTTGAAATCCAAGCTATTATCTGCCGAAAGAGCTTTGTTAGAACAGACTGACCTCAAATCTTTCATTTCCATGTTTAGAAGTCTGCCATAGGATGGAAAATTTATCTCTGGTAAAGTGGTATTAACATGGAACTCTTAAGCCATAGTCATCTCAGCTGTTAATTCGTTTGCCCTCAGTAACTGCTTTGCCATTACTAGTTGCTCTATATTACGTGCAACAGTTGTGACAAACCTCCAAGCATGCTTGTTTCCAAATACAGTGATTTTTTTATCACACCTTATGCTAGTTTGCGACAAGTCCGTTTTAAACGGCCAACCCCTATTAAGCTTCCACTTGTCATCTCCCCGAGGGTGGCCGCTTAAAAGGGATCCAACTGTACAAACAATTTACAAAGAAGAATAAACTTGTCGTGAAGCAACTGTGGACATGTCACGGAATGTTCACGCTAACAAGATTTGTTGGAAAGATATCCTGGAAAACCCTTCCGCACGCTATTTGACTTTATGCGCTGGATTACATTCTTGAGCCATTAGCCCTCCCCTTACCACTTTGGCGCCGTCTCCGCCCTTGTGATTTAATTTTCATCATGAAGTCTGGAAAATGGTGGGGGAGGGGTCGCTTGATCAATGATAGATGAGATTACGACGATATCTGCGGACAGAATCTGTGTAATTCATTATGTGGGGCCTGTAAATGTGTCGGGCGGATAAAGTTACTGAGAGTGCAGGGTGCTTAGAATTTGTGCCGTGTGGTCCCGCCTTGCGCCGCCTGTCGTACCTAGATCCCTGAGAGCGCTTCAATACGACCTGGTTTATAAGCCCTTACAACTCATGCCAAGAAAGGTGGGAAGGCGCCAAATAGCTCAAGGATTGGAGTAAGCAGAAATCGCCGAACTAGTAAAAAGGAAGTTAACTTTCCCATTCTAGGACCCATTCCAGGAAATTGGAAAGGTGATTCAGTTACAAGAGCAAAGACATGTAAAGACCTGCAAAGACGTTGTGCTTTATCGCAAACTAAGACTGTCAAACTGGTTTGTCGTTTTGTTTTCTTTTTTCTACAATTCTATTCCAATTATAATTGTAAAATATGACTATGATGAGCGAAATTAAAATCTGTCACGCTGATCTTCCTTCCACCAGTCTGTTTTTGCGTCTCAGTGTTTAAATTTTTTTTTCCATAAATTTAGTTCCTTTAGACGAACGTTTTCTACCAAATCGCTAAATTTTGTCACAATAAAGCTGATATTTAATAAATAATTTAATAAAGACACATTGAAGCTTGTGGGCGTCAACAATGCACCGAGGGCTCAAGACCGTAAAGTTTGTGGATTTATCAACGCTTTGAGTATAATTTTCTTAATACGTACGCTCTCAAGCTATTCTCTCAGAAAAACTTTTCTGAGTCCCTGACGGGAATCGAACTTGCTGACTGGCAAGTACATATGCCTACCATCCATTCGAACCAGTTCACAAATGTAACCTTCGCTCACCATCTGAGCCCGTGCAGCTCAATGGTTAGAGGATCTCACCGGCGATCAGAAGGTTACGGGTTCGATTCCCGTCAGGGACTCAGAAAAGTTTTTCTGAGAGAATAACTTGAGAGCGTACGTATTAAGAAAATTATAATCTACCAAGCTACCACAATAATATCATTGATTAGTACTGTAAGTATAGTTCCTCTCCATTGCTTCTTCGTTCTTTAAAAGCCCTGGAAATGTGCATAAACCCTAACCCTAACGCTCACCCTAACCCTAACCGTAATCTATCCATTGGGTTTTTGCACATTTTCGAAGAAGTACAAAGAAACATTCAAACATGGCGCCAAGTAACAGGGATGTTCTTTAAGGCTATAATGCATTATGTTTGCAGTGAATGGTTGGTATCATGGTATTACTGAAATTTCCAGGTAATAAACTGTCGAATGATATATAATTTGTTTACATTACTTCATCTATATCAATGGTTCTCAATTAATTTCTTCTGATTGCCGCATTTTCCGGAGGTTCAATTCTGGGGGCCAAGAACAGCCAGCACGTTTAGTGTTATTAATGAAGTTTGGGTTCGATAAGAACAAAAGAGTGCTACTTTACACCGATCGGTGGTCGGAGAATTGTGCTATATTTTTTTTTTTTCCGACCTGAATTTTTTTCGCGGGCTGGATGAAATTTTCTCGCGGGCCGCCTATTGAGAATCCAGGGATCTATATGGTTGAGGTGCGAAACTGCACTGGTGCCCAGCCAAGATTACGTCATTTTGAAGGGACACTAGGCCGCGCATCATTACCGGAAGCTTAGGAATGGAAAAATCCTTCGTCGAAGTGTTGACAACATGGCGAGTCCAAGGACACGTCGTGTGTTAAAAGAATTAAAACCAAAAGAAGATAACAACGTAAGATAGGCAAAATAAATGTTAACAATACGTGATTTCTATATCCAATACTTCAAATTTTATTAAAGTCCCTTCTATTCTAGACATGTTTTGAATGTGGAGGTCACAATCCACAATGGGCTAGTGTCACCTATGGAGTATGGATTTGCCTTGAATGCTCTGGAAAGCATCGCGGTCTTGGAGTCCATTTAAGGTTAGTTGAAATTTAAAAGTATAGCGGATCCTTTGTATTTGATAAGGGAACGTTTACTTAAGGTTTTGTTCTCATCACACATCAATATAGTATTACTGTATATACCTGAATGCCGGTTAACATTATTACTTCAATATTAATAGTTGTTTCTATTAATTTCTTCTGAATTTTCCCATAATTATGTCTTCCATAAGGAAAATTACGAAGAAATATATAGTCAATCATTTTCTGTTAGTATTAATTCAGAACTGATTAACAAAACATCAGTTTTGTATTGTATCACACATTTAGAAGTACTACTGCTTCGTCCTACTGTACTTGTGCTTTTCCATTGTAAAACAGATTATTTCTTGCTTGTTCTAACCTTTAGAACAATTTTTTAAGAAACGAAAATGGCTCGTCTCTATTCATAGTGGTTAGATTAAGTTCTGTAGTGTGTTAATACACATGCATTTTACATATACAGTACACTGTTTAATTATATTGTAGTTCTGACAGACATGTAGTTTCGGTAAAATTAGATTGCTAAAAATTTTAAACATTTTATATCAACATTTCATTTATCTAAATTGTTTTGCTTTGCAGTTTTGTTCGTTCAGTGACAATGGATAAGTGGAAGGATATAGAACTTGAAAAAATGAAGGTAACATTAATAACATCTTTTGTTGAGACTTTATGAAAAAGATGAAAGCTTTTAAGAAGGTCTCTTTTAGGAAGTCTTGAGAGGGGGCCCATCATATCAAGAGAACTATTATATACCAGGGTAAAGGGGCATAATTATCAAGAAATAGATCTACTCTGTGCATGATACAGTATGCTGACATATGAGACAATGGGGATGAAGTGTTTGTTGGCAACAAAACCAGTCCTATTTCCCAAGTAGTATTTATCATTTTGTTTATTTATCGCAGCCATTCCACCGTGACTCACGTGACAAAGTCACCGAATTTTAGACATAAATATAGCATTTTTAAACCCTTTTGCTACTTAGAACCAAACTTAGGTTTAAAAAAGACCTATATGAAGACATTTAATGTCATAGTCTTTGTTTCTGGAAGCAGTGTTTACAGTGTCCGAGATCACAAAATTTGTGTGTGTGACTCACGTGACAGGCACAAATGTGAAAATGTGGGTTAATGGTGCTTCTATCAAATTTCCTGTCAATATATTAGCAATATTCAGGATACAGCAAGCAAGAACAACTATTAGACATAAAGGTATCATAAATAAGTTAAACATTCATGAAATCTGTAATAACTTAGGAAAAAACAGCCAAAGTTCAATGTGACTTATGTGACAGAAAAATGTGACTCACATGACAAGTGCCCAATTACCTCAACAAATATAGCTTTAGAGATTTACAATTGCTATTTTCATGGTCAATGTAATGTAAGAATCTGTAGAAACTATAATAAATGTAAAAACTAAACATTTAACAATAACATACTGAAACTTAATTATTGTACTGTATGTAATTATAACTCTTTAAATTTTAGGAATGTTTCTTTAACAAGAAACATTTAAGATGTATTTTTGTACAGCCTTCACATGTTTTGCTCTGTACTCCTCATAGTTTCCTTCCCTTTCTCTGCTGTTCTGCAGCACTTGGTGGTTTACTACCTCCAGAACTAGGCATTTAGCATAATTTGATATGATATGAATACAATTAATTTACATTTTCCTGGTATATTGCAATGAGACAATAAACCTTTGAGTTGTAGCTTAGCAACTTCCCTTAAGCATGGATAGCCCTAGGCAGTATAGACAGATCTTTAATATCACATAGTATCACATTGCATATAACTGTTCTCTATTAATATACAACATCGATAATGCAACATAGTTTGATTTGAATGTAGTTGTAATGCATATAAACACTAAATTATTCAACAATCCAACTGATATAGATATTTTATGATTTTAGAAATTTGAGAGCTTGGATATATATTATGATAGATGAGTGATCTTCAAGCTCTGTACTCAGAAAATGATTTCTGAGCTGTCTCACCAGTCATCAGAAGGTTGCGAGTTCAATCCCTGTCTGGGGCTCAGAAATCATTTTCTGAGTACAGAGCTTGAAGATCATTCATCTATCTTGATATAGATATCTACAAGATAGAATTTTATACCTTGGAGAATGTTATATTCAACTCCTATTTGTCTAATGTAACAAGGTATATACAGCTTGGCAAACACCTAAATGTGACTCATGTGACTACTACCTCTTTGTGACTCACGTGACCAAACTTGAAGGTGATGTATTTTTAGAATGACAGGTCATGTTGAATTAATATTAGTAGTGATAGTAACCCTTATTGAGACAACCAAGTTATAGAAAGAATTTCAGAGTAAGTTCAAAAGGATAAGAAATTACAGAACTTTCTGCCTTAATTTTGTGACTCACATGACAGAAAGATTAGGCTGTTTTCAATGCTGCCTTTTGCAAATATTTTTATCTACAGGCCTCTCAGTGGGACATGCACAGGCACACACCCCACTAATGTTACGCATATGAATGATCACATGCGCAAGTGTTAATTTCCACTCGCCTGTCAAACTGTTTTGTTTCAAAATGCTCCTGTCTTGAATGAAAGCCTTATTGCCTGTGGAAACAACTCACTTTGGAGCAGAGAAGAGAAAGAGGCCATATTAGAGCATGCTGTAGAAATACATCTGACATCAAACAGATGGGAAAAGGTCTTAACCAAATGAAATTATGTCAGTGAGAAATATTGTTGACGTTGTTGACAAGGTCCATGCAACACTTGACCAAGACGAAAGCAGAAGTGACGACAGTGAATTTGAACTTTTCTCTAGAGAAATTTGAAAGCAACTCAGACTGAAGCAATATCTTAACATTTCTGTTCCTTTTTTTGTTATAAAAAACACTGATATGATATTGTATTCATATCAGAATTAGATTAATGTAATTACAAGAAAATTGAAATTTTTTTTATTTTTTTGACAATCCCCCCTCCAATTTGTTGTTAATTAATCGCACATGCAATGTAATCTGCCCACACGATTGACCGCTTGCGCTAAATTTCGAATGTGAGAGGCCTGTATCTATATGAAAACTTTATTCATAGAGCCTAGTTACAGTGATCATAAGTTAACTGATTTTGTGCAAAAAAAGGAAAATAAAGTTTTTCACAAGTATGCAGAGCTATTTATTTTCAACAGAAAAATTATGGGTGTAATCAACATATTAATGTCTTTGTTATTTACCATGACCCCATAATGCTCAACAGTGAATTTGGATGACAATAATTCTTGTTTCAAATTGATAGTTTTATAGTATAAATATCTATAGATTATTTGACTCATATGTTAATTTTATTTTTTTGATATGTGTCATTTCTTTGGAATGGCTGATCAGCACACTTTAGCATTTTTCCTTGGTTAATGCCAGACAATTTTACTTATCACAGGAATGAGCCCTAGGCATTAAATGTTAATTATGCATTCTGTTGAACTGATTGACTGATGGCAAACAATTATCTTTTCAAACATGAGTGTATAATTTAAAAAAACGTAACAATGCATGAAATGTCATACAAAATTTAAATTGCTTTCTTTGGTGACTATTCATAGTGCTTTTTGGCAGTCTCAATGCTGTAAGTAATAATGAAACCAATGATGAGGTTAGGTGCAAAAATTTGCTTTCAACCAGGTTTTATCATTTACATTGTACAGGTATCTGCCTCTCAGCTTTTGTTCACTTTTTAAGTATTTCAATTGTGCAGAAAGCAACAATAATTGCAGCTGATTCAAATTAATTCTTCATAATGATTTTTATCTGATGGCACGATTGCCCATTTCCTTTTTATAGTAAACAATAAGGCAAACATAATTAATTAGGCTCTCTAGTGTACAGTAGTCTAAGTTTAGCCAAAGCGGAGGTGGACAAGATAACAACCCTGACCCTTTTTATTTCTAAAGTAACAATAGTTTGTTGGTACAATCACTGCATTTGCTTCTACGCAGATTTTTAGATGTAATAGTTTGTAAACATATATTGTGGTACCTGTATGTTCAAGTTATGTTATGCAAATCATCACTAACTCAATTTTTATTAAAAGTCCATTTACATGATACAACTGTCATACATGATTGTATATTTTGATGTATTTGATTCAGTCGTAAGAGTCTTCATGACCAGTTGTAATATTTGTGGGTGAATAGCTAGCAGGAATTATGTTTTTGTGATGTAAATGTGTAAACCAAACTGAAGAATCATATGTGATAATCACATTGCATGGATAGGCCTTAAAATGCTCAAATAACCCTTTCATGTGTAAAAGTAGAGTGCTTCATAGGTAGTATTGAATGTCTGCTAAAAAGCCATAAGTGTTGTGGCACTGTCACAAAAGGTAGGTGATATTTTGTTGGTAAAAAGGTCATGTGATGTACAAATAACCAATAGGGTTAAATGGAGTTAATTATTATTTGTTTTTCAAATTTGAGTCTCTATAAGGTTTTGTCTTCTGAAGAATTATTGAAGTGAGCCAAAAGGCTTTAGATTGTGTGTTGAACAATTAAGCCAATTTCATCACTCCATTTGATAACCAAGTGGCAGTGCTCATGGCACACAGTTCAGCATATGCTACTAATTAGACTGTTTATTGTGGGCATTGAGAATGCTAAATATACTTAAGTTATTGACAGTTTAAGAAATGATTTATTTTAAATTAGCCAGCCAGCTTCTGCTGTCCACAAATTTATGGTATGATGGACTTTTGTAAATAGTCATTCCTATCCTGCCTTTTGGAAAGGGCATTGTGAAGGGTACTCCATTGCCTAAAGTTTGCTGTACACTGTTGTCCTAGTTAATTTACATTAAAGAAACTATCATTTGTTAATTAAATCTCATCTGAATTTTCTTCTGTTGTCTAACATATAACTTCTTTTAGATTGGAGGGAATAAAAAAGCTAAGCAATTTTTTAAAGCTCAGTCAGATTATAAGCCTAACTGGTCAATTCAAGAAAAGTACAACTCAAAAGCTGCTGCTCTTTACAGAGATAAGGTAAAATACTTGGTAGAAACATTTTATACTTTACACTTCCAGTTGGAATGGTTGTCAAAATGAATAAAGATGTTTATGTCCTGGACATCAAGAGGCAATTGAATGTAAATTTGATTACCAGTATTTAAATCAAAACTTCATTTAATATCCAAGTGATATTAAATGAGTTAAATACTGTAAGTTTTTTAATCTTGCCAAAGCAAATAAACTTGAATAAGCTGTGAAACTTATTTTATTATGGTACCTTAACTTTGAATGATGTATTAAGCAATTTATGGTAATATTTGCTATTTAGTACTCTAAAGCAGGGAAACTTCAATAATGGAGGAAGTAAAGAGTATTCAATGACGTATCTACCTACATACCTACGTACCTAGCTACGTACTTACCTACTTGCCTGCCTTCCTACCTACCTGCCTGTCTCCCTGTCTGTTTGTTTGTATTCCCTTATTTCTTCTTTTTACTCTCTCTCCTTTCTTTATTTCTTTCTATCTATCTTTCATTCTTTCTTCCTTTCCCTCTTCCTTTCTTTCTCTTTTTCTTTTTCCTTTTTCTATCTTTTTTAATTTTTCTTTCTTTCTTTCTTTTTTTTTCTTTCCATCTTTCTTTCTTGCTTGCTTTCTTTTCTTTTTTTCCTTTATTCTTTCTGTCCTTCCATTTTTCTTTCCTTTCTTTCTCTTCTTTATTTATTTGTTTATCTTTCTTTCTTTCTCTCTCCTTTCTTTCTTTAATTCTTTGATTCTTTTTCCCCTTTTGTTCTCTTTTTATTCTTCCTTTCTTCACTCAGCCTTTCTGTAAGGACAATATGAACGGAAAGTATCATTATTGAATTAACGCTATTCATAATAGTCAATGGAATGGTCAATTACATGTACCTTATCAAGGTCAGGCGCAGGCAGAATTTCCTGTGCGGGGTGGTAGTATTCATTATCATCTACATAGGAGGCTTAACTCTCTCTCGGCAAGAGCTCTTTCTTTGACAAGTAAAACCATCTGGGTTTAGCCAGAGTAAAATAATACAAGTCTTATGCTGCCGAGAAAGAGTTAATGGAAAATATTATGGTTAATTTATTTTCGGTTTTCTACCACAGTTTGTAGCATTTTTGATGGCACCACCCAATCCATTTCGCTACGCCATTAATCATTAGTCAATCAACAGCACCAAATTAATTAAGGGTTACTGCTGAGAAACGAAAAGCTCCAATCTGACTCCCCTACATCAGTTTATTTTGGCACAAGCTAAGAGACTGAGTTGACCTAATTCACGGAAAACGAATCTTTCCAGAAGAAACGGCCAACAAAGTACATGTAGCCGGCCGAGATTTAAAGTTATTGGCCATTTTCGCCGGCCGCCGGATACTCTTCACAAACCACACTGCCAAGTAATGTTCAGGAACAAATATTTCTTTTCTTCTTATTGCTGCATCTGTGATTTCAGTATTTTACAGTATGACGCTTTTAATTTACTTGTTGTTCATTTAATCGTTTGCGTAACAAAGACACCGTTTGTTTAATCACTTTCGTAACTGCTCAAGTGTAAGAAACTGCTGTTGTTGTCTTTGTTCTGACACTAAATTTGAATTCTAGATAAGCACTCTAGCTGAAGGAAAGTCTTGGTCAGAGGAAACGTCACCAGCTCAAAACTGGACCGCACCTTTACAAAGTGAAGTTTCGTCAAGTAGTACCAGAAATGCGCGATTAGGAAAGTCAAATAATGCTTCTTCCTACCAGGTTGGAGGATCTGATATTGAGGCATTTTATGGCATGTCTAAGTAAGTAAAATGATTACGTAGTGTAACTGAGATACTATATACTGTACCAACGTACCAAAATAAACAATATTATTATATATAATAAGTTCCACAAGCTCCTTATCGGTCTGTGCGCAAAATGACCATCGCTGATTGGCGGTCTATACGAAAAACGTATTGCACAGCTTGGCAGCCAATCAACGTGCGTCATTTTGTGTACAGACCGGATAGCGATCTCAGCCATATAATACAATGGAATATTCGTTGGTGTTTGAAGTTCAGTCTTCATGCAAAATTTTTATTGCGCGATGTTCTTTTCTTCTATTACTTGAATTTCTTGAGTATGAACTTTGGCTTCCAACTGGTGATCATCTCTCCTGTCGGGAGTAGAAGGAAAAATAGATGACGAGATATCTTTTCCGATCGGAATAGTCTATTTTGCGCGGGGCGCGGGTAAATGGCGCGAGGCGTGGCTAGGTTGACTCGGGTTATTTTAAAAGTCTTCCTAATTCTTCCATTCTTTTTCGAGTTTGGGCGGTATATTGTATCCCGCAAATCAGACGAACCAGAAGATACTACATTCAGGTTGTGAAAGCCCATTGATTAACAATATCACAATAAAAATGGCAACGACAAATTGTTGGAGTTAACAACGTCCTTACGATTCTTTAATAAAAGAACGTTAACCTGTTTGCTCGGTGTGTCCTTAAAAATGACAAGGACAAACCATCGGAGTTAACAATTTAATTGCAATTTTTGAATAAAATAACGTTAACCTGTGTTGACTTCGGTGTTGCTTCTATGTCTTCCTGGGCTTGATTTGATGCGATCAAAAGGAGGTCATTACACCCGCGGGTTTATTACTAGTTTTTTGAACCAAATTTGAACATTAGTCTGGTGGATAGCTCAATGTTGTTCGGTGCGAGACGCTATGGATTGAGCCGTATGTGGAACAGTTTATCTTTGTTTACGTTCTGTTGTTGTAGGATTTTCTTCAGCTTTTTTAATCAGTTAGGTTTAGGTTTTATGATTATTTATATAATTGTGTTTTTTAAGGTTAGGATTTGCTTTTGGTTAGGGTTACATTTAGTGGTTTAATCTCAAATGAACTTTGCTATGATACCAACTTTGCCACGCGCTTGTTTCGGGAATTCGGCCATGACTAAACTGAAGGGTTATGGCAGTAAAGACTGAGGAAATAATTCCACGGACGAAATGATTCCACGGACGAAATGAAGATGTTACCGACCACTAAAGATGCTACCTACCAAGTGCGCTACGACCTTGGGCAAGGCTCTTCATGATGGAATTCAGTTCATCTGCTAAAGCATTCCTTTGATCTGAATGTTTGATTATTGATCTGAATAGTTCACTGTTATCGTGTTGAGCGTGCAGCTTAGAGTTTGCAAGTTACGCTTATATGTAAATACGACTTTCACTTTCAGTAAGGACGCGGCTACGTTAACCCGTGTTCGCCTCCGATTATTTCATTTTGCCAATTAAATCTCGTGTTCGCTTTCTCTTACAGTCATTCACTCATGGTTACCATTATGAAATCGTCAAATAATCAGCGAACTTCCAAAATGTTAATGATTACCCGCGACAAACTACTGGCGACCGTACCAATTTACCCGCGACGCGCGCCACTTACCCGCCACCCTTGCCATTTATCCGCGACCTGATCCCCGCTCCATTTAGATCATCCCATTCCGATAAACCTCCCTTTTCACAAATTTTAGTTCAAACATTCGATTGTGTCAATCTGCTTCCTTATTGCGCATCGGTTAGCACGGTGTGAGCAATGTGGATTGCGTAGGGTGAGAGTGACCTGATGTTAACTACTAACCTTAGCTCGTACAGGTGTAACATTAACATTAAACCCCAGTCAAAGGATCCAAAAAGAGTTCATCAATGTTCTCTTTTATACAACGTATTCTGAATATAGAAGTAAGAGGCGAACAACTTTTATGTAAAAGTCTTTAACTCTTCATTAACGAAGGATGAATTGTCGAAAGTTTAAATTAACTAGAACAAAGTTGCATGTCTCATTCTTCTTTATTTAGAGTATCTTTATCTATATCTATGTCTATATAGATAAAGATATAGATATAGTTATTATAACATTATATATTATATATTATATGACTATATATATATATATATATATATATTGCATTTATTATTCGACGCGGTCAGTTGTAATTCATAGCTAATCGACAGTTTGAAAAAATTCAAGAAATACATAGGAAAAAACTGAATCTAGTAAATAACTCAAAACATGACTTTCCTTTTTTTATTTGTTGACTAACTTTCCTCTTATTTTCCAAAAAATATCAAGAGATGAGATCGAATCCCAGAAAAATGGTTTCTTTGAAAGGAAGAAAATGGAAAATGCTATGAGACCGGAGTAAGTTTAGTGGTCATTGGATTGCTATTTTTGATTGTTAGGACTATTATCAGTAGAAGTTGGCATAATTTGACCAATTTTTATTGTATAATGATTGTAGTAATAGTGGGTTTTTTGTCACGTTCAATAGCATTATGCTGAATCACAAATTTATAGTGTTTTCATTTAGGGACCGATTACATGGAGCGGGCTGACCTGGTTAATCTGGCTTGCTCGGTTAACTAGGCTAGCCTGGTCTATATGTAAATAGTATACTAGTTTTTCAATGATTCGGATACATGGTAAGCGGACCAGCCCTCTTTGCCTGGACCCCGGGAGTTGCAACTCGGGCTAGCCTGGTTAATCGGAACGAAAATTTACATGTGATCGTTTCATCCCGGTAAGGCGGGCTGAAAATAGTTTGATGCACGCGCAATTGTCCTTCAATTCGCTTTGAGACTTAAACGTTTGCTTGAAAATGAAAAAACCGCATAGTATTCTTGTAGTTGTATTCACCTGACGTAATAAGGGAACTTGCTATTCAACTCATTTTATCCCAATAATCGGGAACTCCAAAATTTTCCTCTACTCACTGAGAATGGGTTTTCAGGAACACTTGTAATCTGTGGCTAAACACCACTTCCCCAGACCAAAAATGATTTACAAATACACAGGTGTTCTATAGGTGTACACCTTCGTCTCCTGTGCGCTGGATAACATGGTCTCGAGACCCGCCCTCTCATTTGGAAGCTTAGCTCCATTGCGTTCCGTCATGTTAAACTTGGGGGGGTTTTTTGTCATTTCTTTCGATTGCCGCACTTTTTTGCTTTTCTTACTATCGCCTCAAGTATCAAATTTATTTAAAATTTAGTTAAATCAATGATGAATACTTATAACAAAAGCAACAAATAAGGAAAAGTAGTCGGTGACTCAAAGCCGCTGGAGCTTCGGCGGTGGCCGACGTTTAGTGAAACCTGAGCTATAACTGTTGATTGGTTGTATTACTAGGAAAATCTCCGCATATATCGTGTTTCATTACTATAACTTGTTACACCTGATGTGACATCGTTCATGTCGTTTTTTAGCTTTCTTGTGCGACATCCAAGCAGCGCTGTTTCAAAAAGGCATCGGTCGTAATGAATGACATGAGTTGGTTGGCGCGCGCGGGTTTAGATGCATTACTGAACTTCGTTTTATCTGTCCTTTTCAGCGATCTACCTCCAAGCCAGGGTGGCCGTTACACTGGATTTGGTTCATCTCCTGTCAATCCTAATGATACAAAGCAATCGTCGGGTAAGTTGACACAGTATACCTGGCTTAAATGCTTTGTTGCTACGTCTCCTACTTTTGGTCACGTTTATTTTGATGCAGGATTGGAAATTCAACCTTTTCCCCCGCTATTCTGTTGGGATGCTACATTAATAGAGATCACTCTCCCAATCCCAAAGCTGATACACTGACAATTGTATAACTTTTCCAAGCTTTCCCAAACTAGCCTATTCTTAATCCCATCATGGGCAAAAACGTGAGAAAATGATCAGTATTTTCTGTTTCATCCCAATCTTAAAAAGCTAAAACTGAAAATTCAAACTCAATTAGAATATATTGCCTGATTTATTTGTAGAAAGGTTTCATTTTGCTAGAGAAGCATACTTTTCTTTGACTATGATATGTTAATGATGTTCCCTTCTCCATGTGCTTCACCATGGAAAAAACTGTGACCCAAGCTGGAACGGGATTGGTTCGATTCCGCCAAGATTCGCATTCCGCCTGTCTTGCTCTTTCTTTTTTAGTCACTCTCTCTTGCGCGTATATTCATTCGGCTGCATTGGTGGGTGGGGACTTAACCGTTAAATCTCACTCACCTCTACTTTAAAACGTATTTTGTACGTGTACTTTTGTCAGTTTGGTGCACGAACACAAACATCAAGAACAAGGCATAATCTTCGCAATGTTAATTAAATATGGTGCCGTTTGTCGTCAGTTAATAACTAAAAAATAAATAAAATCTTGTCCGAGCTGTAGTTGGTCAGATTATAATCGGGTCTACATCTGAATCGTTATCACGTTCTTGCAGATAATTTTTGCTACTTATGTACGGACAGTTTCTGAAACATCGAGAGAGAAATTAATCGGGTTAGAAATTTAGCGAAAACTGAAAGGAACAAAATTATAAGGACTTGACATTTTAGGGTGAATGTTATTTGTCATACATACGGGCTTGCCAAAATGCGTCATGACTAGCAAAACATCCTCGTTTATGTGCACTGAACTGTCTTGATAGGTTATACTTCGTCATTTGTTTACTTAAATTGCGTTATTGAAACTACTTATGTTTATCGAGCTTTCGGATCCGTCAAAGCCGTTGTTTTCTTTCTTGCAAGTCGGTAAATGTATATTAGTGCAAGTTGTCCAAAAATTAAGAGAAATGTCCGGAAATGCATAATGTGAATATGTCGAGCCTTCTACGTCCAAACGTTGAGGAGATTAGCCCAGATGACAAATTTTTCGTTACAAACATCCCACTTATGCCTATGTCGTTGAAAGAATAAGTTTCGATGAACGTTCGTCAAGCTCTAACCTCAGAAAAACAACTTCTGAGCTCCCAACAGGGCTCGAACCCGCAACCTTCTCACCTGTCGTCAGAGGGATGCAGGTTCGATCCCTCGTCTGGGGCCTCAGAAATCTTGTCCCTGAGGTTAAGGCCTGACGAACGTTTATCGGTCATCTAAGATATCTCCAAACTCGGACATCTGCTACATATTGACAGAATAAGTTTTGTTAACACTTTTACCACTGGATGTCACCCCTTGATCAGTAAAATCGTTTGGCGTTAGCCACAGTAAATTAGTTGAGTAACTGTCGTCAGTCGAGAACGGATTAAATTGCATCAAGCGGTATACCTCAAGTTGCAGAGTAGAAATAGGTGTTGAATAAATCCTGGTACTCACTTGTGGGAAATTTAATACTTAAGGATTTAAGCTCTAAAGAAGAGAAATGTTAAGTATTAAATCGGCGACATTCTCCCTGCCATCCTGAATGTCATGGATAAAAACTAAAATGCTTTTTGACCATGCGCATGTCGCTAGGCAAAAATGTTTTAATAAAAAGAAAAATATCGAGACAAGATGGAGATTGATGAAATGGAAGTGTTGGCCCTAATACTTTTGCGTCGAAAATGTATAAAATACTGGACGACAAAGCCCTCATTGACAATAACCCTTAAATTCGTGAATTTGCAATACGCCCTTAAATCTTAAATTTTTGTTGTTCTCACTTGTGTGTAAGATTTAACACTTAGCGCTTAAAGGTCTTAAAACCTCATTCCTTTCCCTAAAACACTAGTGAGAACCAAGCTTAAGAGTAGTTTACAAATGTAGTCATTTTGGATTCAGTTTCCCTGTCTGCCAGTACATGTAACTTTTCTATTTTTCTTATGAATTATTAATCAAATGGCAACCATGTTTGTCTAGGATGGGACGCGGCATTCTCTTCATTGTCAGTGGTAAGTACTTGTGTGTTAATTGCTAAGATAGGTAAAAACATCGATTTTCGTATTTTGTTATTCCAGGATTAAATTCTAAAGTCTTTAGCTCTTTGTAATACTGCTGCTGGAGAATATGAACTGTACATGGAGTGGAAAAGGATTAACTCGAAAGAAACTCCTTTATTGCAAAGGATGTTTTAAGTTATCAAGATTAGCCTATGCAGTTGTCCCACAACTCACTTTGCAATCGATATACTGTATTAAGATTTGTTTGATAAATAAGGCCCTAGACGAAAGGGTAAACAAAATGCGGAGCATTTGAGATTTTCGTTGTTTTTCAAATGTTTTCCCGTTTGCAAACCAGTGGAAACGTTGATGCGGAAGCAAAATTAGATTCCCGGAAACAGTGAGTTTAAGGGCAGTTTACCCATGCGGTTTTACACGTTGCGATTGTCATCCTGGTGTATGTGACAAACTCATGGCAGTCTATGCAGCAGGATATCCGCTTATGATTGGCTGCAGTTTGTCGTCAACGCTCTCGTCAGCTAACTACATACTCCAAGATGTCAATCGCAAGGCACAAAATAGCACCTGTAAACAGCCCTTTAGAAAGATTTTTAGCTTCCCAGCTTTGATTTCTTTTTCGGAACATTTTTTTTTGTTTGCCCTCACGAGAAACAATGTTGCCAAGTTACGCAGGCTTTCGCTGTTAAGATTACGCGGTTCGCATTAAGACCAAAAAACTGTCCGTAAAAAAAAACGATTGAACGGACTTTTTTTTTACCTGTCAGAAACTATAGTTAGAAACACAACGCAGACTTTAGTTTTAAAGACAGTTATAGTAGAAATTATCTAATTATTACAGTAATGCAGTGTAACAAATATTATGTTCATTACAACAAAGTCAATGGAAAAAGGAATGTCCTAAGGTTCTGGCGGCTAATACGCATGCAAACATCTTACAAAACTTTTTGCCGGGAATACAAGGATATCTACTCCATCTGGTTTCAGTTTTGCTCGCGTCAGTACGCAGACCTGCCATACTTTGCTAAATAGCCTTTCCGACGGTGAACTACTGGCTTGTAACTTTAATTCGACAGTGAAATATCACACCCCAAATGTTTATGCGTTACGGTCTGACTGTTTACCGATACGTCATACACCATTGAGTTAGAAACCGTCTTCGCAGAGGCCCGCCTTCCTTTAAGCCAATCAAATTTCGTTCTCATTTGATCCGATCCTATCCGATCCGCGTTGCTTTCATGTTTTCCGTGCGTCGAATCCGTTCGAATGCGAGAGAAGCAAGGGTCCGTTATTTAAAACGTATCTGTTGGTTTTTGAAGACAAGATACATTTCAAGTGATTGTCGTAGCTTGTATTACTAATTTCGTTGTGCAGAAATATAGATCTTTGTCCGATTTTTTCGGTTTTTCGGTATTTTTGGATCAAATAATATAATAGGTAAAACCGATCAAACCGATTTTCAAAAAGCATCGTTTTTCCGCCCGGTTTACCACCGTTTAAGCGCCTCACGCGCTTTTCGCTGTATACACAGCGCAGTATGCACTAATTTACAACGCTCGATAATGTTTTTCACAAAATGTTTCCTCGTTTTGCTACGATCGGTAAACTCCGTAGGAAAATTTCACATGTTATTTCACATGTGAAAAACAAAAGGAATTGGAACATTTTCACGTATTAAATTTTCATTTCACATATGAAATCGGAACATTATCTCATATGAAATACCTGATTCACATATGAAATGAACTGGTTCAAAATTTCACACGTGAAACTGCAATGCAGGAAACATGCATTTCACATATGAAATGGAAGATTCACATATGAAAATTAATTTCTCATGTGAAATTTTCGTTTCACATATGAAATTTAAACAATTCACGTATGAAATATTTTGAATGTGTGAAATTATATGTGAGATTTTGTAAGGGACTTTACCCGGAAACAGCGTCCCACAATGTTTCCTCGTGTGTCCAGGGCCTAATACCCTGCCAACGTCACGTTTCATAATGATTTGCTTTGAAAATAGTGACATCGTCAAAGTTTCTGAACGAAGTCTCTTAAAATTGTGCATGTGGGTATTAATTATTGAGCTGCAGTTGTACCTCCTTTTTTGAAAGCTATTCCGTATTCCTCTTAAATTAACTTTCTTCGTGTTTTTAATCAGGGTTGGAATAGTTTTGCGTCTAGTGCTTCTCAATTTGCAAGACAGGCTACTGAAGAGGTAATGATACTCAACTTTCGGATGAATACGAAGGACCAGAATATTTACTGTAAATAAAAGAATAAATAAAACAAAAAATTGAATTGAAGTTAGTTAAATTAAATTCGATTGAATTGACTCAAGTAAAGTAAAATCAAATAAAATGAAACTAAATTGAATTAAGTTGAAATAAGTTAAATTGAAACAGATTCAATGAAGTTAAAGTAAATTGAACTGAACTGAATTGAACTGTGTTGAATAGAATTGAATTGAGATCAATTTTTTTTACTGCTTCACAAAAATACATTCTGAATGTTTTACAAACTGTATCCTCTTTGGAAAAGAGGAGAATATTATTTGTTGACAACAACTCCAAATGGTAAAGCTTGTTTTAAGTTAGAAGCTAATGGTTTTTTCCTATCCTTTCCCTGCTTCTTTTTAATGGAAAGGAAGGAAAAGATACACAGATATTTGTTTTACATTGATTCGGCATACCAATACTTTGTCGTAGTAATATTCTCCCATATAAATTACGCCAAAATTTTACGGTAATGAAGCTTTCAGCCGTAGCCAGGATCCTCATGGATGTTGTTTTATGGCCCTATGGATGTTTTGGCTTTTTTGGCCTAATGTCAACAGCACTAAAATATTCTACAGTTAAGCACGTTGAGAATGTAAATCCTACCTTTCGTTTTGTGTATGTAAATGAGAATCGTCTTTTTTTTGGTATAAAATATTGTGGCTTTCGTTTTTGTTTCCAAATAATTATTTTTTAAAAGGCAGTGAAGTTTGGTGGAGTGGTGAATGAATCAGTTATAAAACCAACAGCGAGCAAGGTATGGCATTTACAGCACTGTTTGTCCTTTTTTCCTTGAATCTGACAATCGTTGAATTAAGGAATGCTCGGTCATCACTGCCCGGTTGTTCAAAAGGCGATTTGCTTAATGCAGGCTAGCGAAAATGCTGTGGACGCCTGTCCGATCATGATGCTGAGAAAAGTTGGAATTTACTTTTACAGGTTTTGGGTATGTACAAGACGGTTTTAAGCTGTGAAATATGAACTAGATTGTTCAACTAAAATGAACGAAACCAAAACAACAATAACTGGTAATGCTGGGTTAGCATTAATCGTGCTTTGAACAACCGGCCCCAGGCCAGTTGAGCAAATACCTCAGTGTATTATTGTACGCACATAGCCTCAACTTCGTTATTTGAACGGAGAACAAATTTGAATAGAATTCAAAATAATGATGTTGAGGCCATACGTGGATAATCATGTACCGTTGTATTACTTATGTGTATAATTAGCAGAATATTTAATTTACGAGATCACGACAGATTGGATTTGTTTCAGGCTACCGAAATTGGAAGTTCAATGAACGAAAATCTGAAGAAAGTCTCAAACAAGGTAAGTTGCATGAAATACGAAAAGCGCTGACGTCAAATATTGGTAATATGGGAGCGATTTATTGATTAGTTAAACCTAATGGATTAAGCAGTTTTTTAACCCTTGTACTGTTGTCGTACACCAAAAAATTGTAACGATTAAATGGAAGAACGAAGGGAAGCAAAGAACAAAAGCGGAAAAAATTCGCTTATGAAAAAGTTAAAAGAGGTAAACAACATGGTAACGTAGTAAACAAGGCTTTTGATGGTGATATTACTGGTCAGCGTTCCAATCAAAGCAAATAAGCTTTGTTAAAACAGGGTGATCACGTCAGTTCAAATAAACTGATGTCAATTGGGAGCCTACTAAGTTACATAATTGTATAAATTGTCCAGATTATTACAAATATAATAGGTATAATGTTGAATAATATATAATTACTAAAATTAATTGTAAATATATAAGAGGGTCAATACCGATCAGTAAATACTCCAAAACTTTCTTCAATTCTATGAACCAATTTTTTCTCCTGATATGAAAAAGTTAACTATTATAAATCTGTGGCCTTCTAACATATAAGTCTTTATTTCCAGTAACCAGTTTTACTTCAGGCGTAAAACACTTATATTCACAGTTCCTGGTTTCTCGCCGAGCATTTCAGAATCAACCTCAGGTTAACATGAAGAAAATACTTCATGAATTAACTTACATTGCTAAAGTCAACGAAAAAAGTCGACTAGAGTTAGATTCGAACTCGCATCTTGGGTTTTCCAGACCGCTGCTGTACCAATTGAGCTGTCGAGTCAGCTGGGAGCAGCATGCTCTTTTAATCCATTTAAGTGCACGAACAATTCTCGCGACAACTTAACGCTCGATATCCGTGAGGATGTGCAGTGTTTCAACTCTATTTCAGAATCATCCACAGGGTAACATGAAGGGAATATGTCATTAATTCATGAAATTAATATCCTCATCGCCGAACATTACTCTCAAAGTTTGGTTTCACAGTTAGTCAAATGTACATAAATAACACACTGCTTGTAAATACAAGAAATGCTATTGAAAAAGTGTCCTGGTCAGTTGACTCACCATGTTCAAGGTACTTTACATTAGCAACATTAATAAGGAATTAATAATATTTATGAACTGTTCTTTGACTGATTTTTTTTCTTTTTTAATGCGAGCTTTCAGCCGCCAGAACTGTAGTTTTCGCAAATATTTTGATATATCCTTACCTAACTGTGCTTTCTTTATATTAACAAGGTACCTGACAAGGTGCTTAAGATAATTGCTCTGTTCATTTGTGTTCTAGGTTCAAGATGGAAAATTAGTCGAAGATTTGTCGACATCAATGTCTGGTTTAGCAAGCAAGGTTAGAGTTCGTTCACCAGCTTTTGTCATCCTGAGGGGGTAGCATTTATTGAGTTAGAATATGGCATACATAATTAGTAAATGATGTCACTGATTGTAAGCTAATCAAAAACGTCTTGCATAACAGGATTACAATGTGTTCTACCCAGTGAACTCGATACCTGTAACTGGAGTGCCAACTGGCCAATGAAATGTGAAGCCAAGATGGCCGCCCATGGATGGCAGTTTTGTACGTCATTTTCAGTCCCCTACGCCGTTTTGTATATCAGATTTAGTCTCGCACTCGACTTTCTACACTTCTCTGAATAGTTTTCTTTCAAAGCACACAAACTAGCTCTCCGAAGGACCAAAATAAGTTGACGAATTTCAAATATATTTCGACAAAACCAAATCTAGTTACAGGTTATATTTTTTACGAAAATAATTGACAAACTATCGAGAAACCTGATTAAACGGCCTCTAAAAGTTACTTCAGGAGACTACTAAATGCACGTCCTCCTTTTGCCGTCCATTTACCATCTTTAGACCATTTGCCACACTGCTTAGGCCACACGGTAATAATGAATCCTTTAAAATACTCAATTATGCAAATTGGTGCACTAATATATCGTCTGAACATTTTTTCCTTGGTTGGGAACGTTTTCGAAGGCAAGCCAAACAAAAACTGAAAATTGAAGTCGTTTAAAAGACTGGAACCGACGTACAAGATCGCGCGGGGGACTGAAACTGATGTACAAAATTTCCTTCCATGAGCGGCCATCTTGGCTTCACTTTTTGCCAACCAAATGACTGGCAGTTAGCATTCCAGTTACCACCGAGTTCACTAGTTCTACTTAAATCCACTATGCAGAATCACTTCGTAATCTTTATTTATCTACATTTGCACTTGAAATTTTGTGGAACATGGTTATGAATTATGGTTTGTGCCAGAGTCGTGCCTATAGTAGGTGGTAAGTTGAAGGCAGACCCACAGCCCTCTCTAACGCACCCCAAGCTCCATATATTATAATAATTGCATATCGGTACTTCCGGTATTCTGCTAAACGAGGTACTTCAATGTTTATATACTTTTTTTTTTCGTAACTCAAAATGTAATTTTTGAAATACGGACCGCGCAAAAAGAGAGGTTCGATATTTCACTAGTACAGACCGAACAAGCGAGGTCAATAACTAGTTTATTATATGGCTCCACTGACATATAATTGACAAGTGCAAAGGTAGAAAACGTCAAATGAAGACTTGTAATTCTATTGTCATTTTATACAGTATTTCTTCACTAAATTCACTCTTCATGGTTACTTCTCCGATTGTTCATAATACATTTTCATTTTATACAGCGCTAAAAATTTTGATTTTACTTTGACGTAAGCAAGGCTGTTTTAACTTTTCCCCCTGAGCGAGCAGTACGGAAAATATCCGACCGCTTATGAACCAATCAAATTCCAGGATTTCCGTTTTCGGACCGCTCGCTGCCGCAGCCGTATAATAGCAGTATCTTACGTGTGTTACGTAGGTTAAATCTGCAAGCTCACAAGGCTGGTACAACGTTCAGTCTTACTTCAACCCAACTCAGACGGATGAAAAAGAATCCATTGCCCAAAAGACGTCCGCTTACGGAAGCCTTAACACTAAACCAACAGAAAGTGACCAAAACCGAGCTGAAGTTGTTGATGGATGGGATTGGGACCACGACACCCTGCCTGAACAACCGAAATCAGAATCAAGTCAGAGAGCTTCTGGTGCAAAAAGCAACGTCGAAATTGTGGACGAAGATGGGTGGGATGAACATGGGGACTGGGGCGAGGCTGGTAGCTGGAGCAACGAAAGTTGGTCAAGTGTAGAGAAAAGTAATGTACAATCTAAAAATAATGGCAAGAAAGGGGATTAGGTTTGAATGAAATTAGTGAGGCGAATAGGAAAAATAACTGAAATGCTATTTAGGAATATAAATTAATGCAAGATACTTCATATTTATCGTGTAACTCTCTTGCGAATGACAGAAACGCTTTGGTCATGGCTAAGGTTTGTGGTCGGTAGGTGAACAGAGACCGCCAGCCCACGTCTACAATAGACTCATTTCCGCCCGTACTAGACTGAATTTCGTCTGGATTTTGACAGACAAGAGTGCTGCGTTGAAATTTATCATGGAATTTGAAGCAGTTGCCTTACGATAACCTTTAGATACGATTCTGTGCTCTTATAATGATTTTGGTAGTCTTTCACATAAATTATTCTCGTACCGACTCTTAGTTTGTTAAGTTTGGTTTTCTTTTCTTCACGGGCGAAAAAAAATTTTCTTGTATTTTCACAAAATACTGTTTTCCATTTCGCGACAATTCACGAATAGAAAAGATCGTTGCTTAGGAGTACCGTCTCTCTTTTGCAAAATAACCCGAGAGCAAATATCTTTGTATAGTTAAAATACGAGTCGAAAATAGGTTCAACAGAGGTGTATTTACTGCTGCTGATCATTACAATGAATGGTTAAGTGACTTATTTTTCTTTAAGTTATTATCGACGTTTCAATATCGCGGACATTGACGTATCACAGGCGACCCACCTAGATGTTTCTTCCATCAACCCTATTTCTCACCAGGGTCAAGAAAATGAAAAAATCATGTTGGTCGGAAATGTTGATTATAATAAATCTAATGTTTTAAAGGCTGGTAAAGACTAAAAGTGGCAGACAGTATGAGTGTTCTAACTAAACCGCGTTTTGTAACTAAAAATTATGACTAAAAATCCGTATTCCATTATAACTGGAAAACAGTACAGCTTTTTTCACTCGCCATTTTTTGATCTGACCTACTGTCACGCAGAACGCACGTTGTGAAATATAAAATTGATGTTTTGTGGAATGTCTCTCATTTTAACGCTCAAATTGCTTCTACTCGATTCAATGGGAAACCATTTTTAGAGGTTGCCCGCATTGCGTAGCTTAAACGAGATAATCATAGTAGGGTAAAGCCAATGACCAGCAAAATAACTTTTATCGCGCATTAAAACATACATACAGATGGGAATGGATCTAAACTAAATTATCTTTACTTATACTAGATAAACTTATCAGCTCGCTAAGTTGTTTTCCCTAGAGGTCCAGTAAGAGCCACCCCTCACGAGAAAATCCGAGTAGCCGGAGAAAAAAATGCAATGCATTTTAAAGTCAAACCGGACAACAGTCTTCTCACATGTGACGACGGTAATTTTAAACAGCCAATTGCACAAAGCCGGAATTGAACCCGAATCAGTGATTGCAGACACGGGCACCATCACTGTGCCACCAGCACCCGCTCACCCTCCTGCGCGATAATATTTCTTTCATTACAAGCCAGGAACGAACCAGGTTTTCATTTTTATTTATTCGTTAAATTTCTAATCAACTCAAGTTAAAAAGTACCATCTTTCGATTATCGAAGCTTAGCTGTAGTGCAGCAACACACTGGTGTGGACGAACGTGGGATTAAAAAATGTCCTCAAAACTGAACCCATGACTTAACTGAATGGTAGTCCATCAGTGAAAATCGAATTGAAATCTACACTCTTATCTCTTGTGGAATTTCTTCGAAGGATCCTTGGCGTGGTCGAGCAGTAGCTGACATGGCGCAAATTGAGCTTCGCCGACTTCTTCCTGGAATTTATGCATTTTAGCGACAAGGTTCTCCGCACCATACGTGTCAACATAACGGAATGGGCCTGAAGGAAAGTATGCAAAAAATTAAATAAATAAATAAATATAAAGTGTTCTTTATTAATATACTGGATTATCCTATCAGCTAACAAAGTTGCTGTTTCTAGAGGTCCTGTAAGGACCATCCTTCATACGTCCAGGGTTATCACAGGAGGAAACCGGAGTACCCGGAGAAAACTTGCGATGTTTGGTAGAGTCCAACTGGACAATACTCTTCTCACATGTGGCCAACTGACCAAGGTAACTTTAATGAAACAACTGCATGGAACGGACGTCGAACACTAGTCACAGCGGTATGTGAGAGACGTGCACCATCACGCTGCCACCTTGACGCACGGTTATGTATATCAGTAAGGAAAGGAAAACATCTGATTGAGCGAGATTTTAAGATCCCACTTGAATTACCGCGTTAGTATGAACTTAGTAAAAGGACACTAAATACTAAGTATATTTCTATTATAAGATCTGATAGAAAAGTACAATTTTCCTGACCATGACCAAAATAACAAACTAGACAATTCATAGTCGAAGATAACTGGATTTGTTGTTATACACCAATGTTTCATCAAACTCGCGACTTTGATTCGGTAGTTACTTCTTCGAAGTCAACTTTTGCCTTTGGTTTTGCAAACGGTTCAATTCCTATTTTGAATTTGGTTGTTTACTTTTGGCCTTCGTTATCACCTAACAAGTACGAAATTTTGCTAACGCTAGCAACTCCACAAGTTTTTCCTGGCATTTGATCAAAACTTCTTGCCATTCAGGCGGTGTTTTTACTCTTCAACCAAAGCCAAGTTGCTTGAATAAAACGACTCAAAATTGTCGAGTTCCGATCGTTTGAATTGAGAACATTTCATGCCAACACTCGAAAGCAGTAAATTTCATAGAAAGAGGTTGAAAGTAATTTGTGAGAAATATTCACGAGTAGTTGAGTCCTGAGCAAACAGGCAACACTGCTCCTCGGCTGGGAAACCGAAGAGACAATTTTTTTCCGAAATAGGGATCGAGGCCGCAAAATAGAAAAATGTTTCTGAATTCTTGGAGACATTTCAGGCTTCCGAGGAAGCAAACGGATAGGCAAACGGAGAAACATTAAAGTAACATCGAAAATCGCCAATGTTTCCGAGTTTGTCCAGGACCTTGGAAGCTTATGGTCTGGTCAATGAACTCGATTTCCATATCTAGAATGCTAACTGGCCAATGAAAAGTGAAGCCAAGATGGCCGCCCATGGAGGCCAATTTTGGAGGTCAGTTTCAGTCCCCTACGCGGGCTTGTACGTCAGTTTTAGTCTCCCACGCCACTTTTTACTTTTTCTGAAAATATTCCCTACTGAAAATATGCACAAAGCATGTCTTCAAAAGATAGAAATAAGTTAAAGAATTTCAAACATATTTCGAGAAAGTCTAACCGAATAGACCGACTGCAAATATGGCGCCGGTTGCAACAAAGCGAGGCTTTTTGGTGACAACCGTTGCTAAGGGCCAAAGAATGGTCCAAGCAACTTTGTTGATAGTCTGTATTTGATCTGGTAGAGTTCTAGTTTGGAAGATCACTCATAAAAACCCTTTTCGCCGTCATTTATACGTTCTTAAATCCGAAAAAAGCGCTGTTAAATATCAGTACTTCCGCACAATTGTTTCAGTTTGCATATTTGTGAAGTTGATATCGAACGCACGATAGTGTTTTTTAGACACTTTGTTGAAACGCGCTGTTCCCTTTTACTGTATGTTTTCTATTCGTGCAATTATTTATAAGCCCAAATTAATGATGGACAGACCCGTCGAGAAGGAGCTCGTAGCCGAATTGAAGCGCTTCCTTCGCCACAATAATTTATATTAAGGCCAACACCAATAGGTTCAAGAAGGTCAGAAATATTGAACCCCTTATCAGCCATAATATCACCATCAGGAAAAAGTAGCTTAAGAATTCCAGACCTTACTGTTAACTCCCTGTCAGAAATGCTAACAGCATGCAGTTGTGAGATGAAAGTAATGTGGCCACTGGGAGCGATTCCAATCAGTCCTTTGAATGTTGTGTGGCTCTTATATGTAGAATATGTTTCACTATGTGAAACCAAAGAGGAAGGAGTCTGACACTTGATTTCAGTTCCATCAATAATGAACCTTGTTTTAGGGTATTTAACTTTAAAGGACTAGGGCATTGCTTTGTCTATTGTATCTCTATGGCCAAGTGTTGAGGTATCCAAGTTTCAAATAAATGAAATTAATCCAAGAAATGCAAATCCTTTTAACTGTCGAGACACGAACTCCAAATCTGTGTGCCAAATCGAGTTCGAACAGACCACGTCTCATCCTTACAAGAACCATGAAAATCTCATCCAAAATACTAAGTTTCCGCCGTCTACCAGGTTTATTTCCAGGGTTTTCTTGGTTGTTAGAATTAGGGGTAGGGAACGTCAAGTTATCGTTAGCACTTGTATTGCAAACAATGTTTTCTCCGTTTTCACCAGGGTTCAAAAAATTATAGCAGGTCACAAGTATTTGATAATTTAGAAATCCAGTTTAAAAGTTGATGTCTGAATCTGAGTCTTCAAACTTTGCTATTCCAAATTGATCTCTAACAACTTCATCAACGGTGTTAGAAAGATTATTGTTTTCAAGAAAGAGACTTTCTCTTTCCGCTTCTAATCGTGAAATGTACAACCTTAACTTCACGTTTTCATCTCGTGCAATTGCCGGCTGATTGTTGTCAATGTTTATCTTACTAGACGAGGGCATTTCAGTCGTACATCAACTCGAAAATAACCTCTTACGGAAACACTCCCGGCCAAGGAAATATTGATGGAACGGCTTCATCTTTAAGTGAGCGGTGACCTGTTCCGCTCACACGAAAATCAGATAGTCTGAAGTGCAACAGGCATATCTTTGTTCGCTCTGTTATTCGAAAATTTGGGGAAACATCTTTTCGAATTTTGACGAGTCACGTCTTGAAAAATGGTGTTAAGTGATGTCAGGCAAACTAATTTGAAAGTTAAGCCAGCCACCACCACATTTGGTTATTTTAAATACCTTCAATCTTTTCGGATGTTTTATAGGGAGACTATGGTACGTGACCTTCTTCCCCTGTGAATCGACACGATATCTAATCTTGCAGCACATGGGAATGCAACAATTATCGGGCATGATCAACCAGTTAAAACCTTAGCTAAACGGGAAACATAAGGTAAATCCTAAATACGACAAATCACGAGTAATAAATGCAAAGCTTCAACGGCAAGCTTTAATAGAATAAATGATATTTGCTAGTAGGTTCAATCATCATGCGGCCACGTAACACATATTAAAAGACAAGCTATTACGCTCAAAAGTAAAGATACCATGATAGAGCTTCTTTAAAAATGGAGAAGAGTCCAGATATGATTGCACGTAGCTTTTATGTAGTCTTTTCATGCATAACAATGCATGAACTCCGCCTTTCCAAACTGTCAACAAAGTCGCATTTACGGAAGAAACATTAGTGCTTCGGCCCTTAGCAACGGATGTCACCTTAAAGCTTCGCTTTGGTGCAACCGGCGCCATATTTGCAATCGGTGTATTACAGGTTATATATTTTCACGAAAATAAATTACCAAATTGACGAGAAACCTAATAAAACGGTCTGACAAGTTACTTGAGGAAACTACTAAGTACACGTCCTTTTTTTACCGTCAGTTTACCATCTTTAGACAATTTAGGATGGTTCTTAGGCCACACGGCAATAACGAATCCTTTTAAGCACACGAACATGTAAAACTGGTCCGGTAATATTTCGTCTGTGCACTTTTTCCATGGTTGTGAATGTTTTCGAAGTCGAACCAAACAAAAACTGAAAATTAAAGTCGCGTAAAGGACGTACAGGACCGCGAAGAGGACTGAAACTAACGTCCAAAATTGGCCTCCATGGGCGGCAATCTTGGGTTCACTTCTCGCCCGAACAAATGTCTGGGAGTTAGCATTCCAGATATGGAAATTGATTTCTCTGGGTCTAGTAACTTAAACTTTCAAACAGACTCCCTGTTGATAACTGAACGCTAGTTAAATATTCCTAAGTACACAAAAAATTTAGACAACCAAGTCTGTTTGGGATGTACGGACTTCAAAAAAGATTCAAGTATACGTCACTCTTGAAGATCAATGGATTCCACCTGTACTTACCTCCTAAAAATGGAGGAAATCCTAAGCCGAACACTGCACCAATATCACCGTCAACCTAACGTGAGTAAAAAAAAGCAAGCATGAAGCGTACGTGGACAGTTAAGAAGATACATCAAAGAATTGGCTGGAATATACTTACGGCGCTATTAAGGATCCCTTCTTGTAAAGTTAACACGGCCTCGTTCACAAATCGACAAGCCAAACGCATCTGAATATCTTCTGGCGAGTGACTGTCAAGAAAGTGTGATACCGTCATCCAAACAATTTTTTTCAGTGGTGGTGTTTATAATCAAAATTGGAGTGTAGCGTAGACAGTTCTGAATCGACGTAGGAAAAGTTTAAAGGCAGTGTTCTGCTCACGAAACGAGAGAACAATTAAGATACTGACCTTCAGAGAGTCTGATGAAAGGCTTTCGCTCCAAACATTAGTGCCTTGTTCTCTCGTTTTTCAGCAGAGTACTACTTTTAAACTTTTTCAACGACGGTGTAGTTTACAAACCGATTTGTATTATTGTACGGCTGCAAGATTACTAAACCTCGAAAGCAAAACGTGAATTACTGTTACCAAACGTCTATTAAACTTTTTAATCTGACTATGCATCATTTACTCAGCTTCTCACTTCAGTTTTCCCTCGAATAAAAAATACAATTCTAAAATGACGAATCACCGAGAACCAGGTGGACGACGAATAGTTGATTTTTACCAACATATACAATTTAATAATATCAACGAAAAAATTTCTCAATTCTGATTGGCTGAGAGCAGTGCAATTTGAAGGCAACACAATGCCAAAACAAGTTGACAGTAATTTGCACTGAATTACATTTTTCGCACTAAATTACCTTTTTTCAGTTCCGTAGTAATTTTTTCACGTACAGTATATTATTAATTGGTTATAGCATGATTTCTCCTGCAATTTCTCCTAGAATTGGTCCATTGAACTCGTAGTAATTTGACAGTCTTTGAAAAACTCATTCGTGTCGAGTTTTTCCACATTGTACTCAAAATCATTATAGATAAAAATACAAGAAAAATTTTTCGGCTTTAGATGGCCTAAGAGTAGCGTAGGAAAAATATGTCGCTGTAATTTGCACTGAATTTCTTTTTGTCGGCACCGCTTTACGTTTTCACCTGCATTATTAATTGGCAGTAGCCTGGTTTCACGGGTAGGATGGAAAAATACGCAACCGCAAGTTTTTCAGACCTCAAACAGAACTCGCAGGAGGAGTAGTTTATGGTATGTGGGTGTGTGTGTGTGGGATCGCACCCCCCGCAACATTTGGTGAAAAAACCAGAAAATTCGCGTAAAAGACAGTAATCCGGACAAAATTTGGTTTGGTAAGGTAGTTTTGCGTACGAGACAAAGAGCTGGACGCTAAGAGATAGACATTGCGAAGTGATAAAAATCAAGCAAGTGTGAAAACAGTGTGTCAAGTAGAATTGTAGACCAAAAGAAATCAAATATCAAAAAAATAATTATAATAATAAGAACAACAACAACAATAATTATAATAATAAGAACAACAACAACAATAATTATAATAATATAAATTAAAGCAAAAATAGTGGCGTGGAACCAGTGTTAGAGTTCAAATATGGTTTTAGCTTGCTCAGGAGTAGACTTTCCCGCAGCAACAGTCCATAGTCAGAAAAACAGGATCAAAGTTTGAAAAACAAGACGAGAAAATGACCAAAGTTGAACTCTTTTCGCCTAT
The DNA here is from genome assembly GCA_030142905.1 of Heliopora coerulea. NCBI lineage: Eukaryota > Metazoa > Cnidaria > Anthozoa > Scleralcyonacea > Helioporidae > Heliopora > Heliopora coerulea. Next base: position 121,335 of record JASJOG010000511.1, read on the forward strand.
GTTAACGTATGATGTCATTTCCCTAATACGTTATTTATTAACAACAAAAGGAGCTACCACTCAGTTCTAAACACCCAATTCAGATTTACTTGGCTTTCTCACGCAGTAAACTCAGCAAACAAACATTAGCCTTGTCTTGAGTGACCCACAAAGTTATCCCAAGGAGAGTTATATAAAGTACAGACTAACCTGCCTCGTTTTGGAACTGAAAACTTTTTTAGAATTTCCATGGCGCCATTGTTAATCTAAGTAAATAACTTTACATTTTAGCAGAATATTCATAATATTTCGTTTGTGCGAGTTTTTGTGTATTACATAGTCACACAATAAACCTAAACTTTAACTCTTCCCCAGCAGAATTTCTTCCCTTCACGAGTAAAATCGTCTACCCTTAACCAGAGTAAAGTCGTCTGGCTTGAGCCAAAATAAATAAAAAAATAAAAAAAATTTGAAGACTGATCCTACCAGGAGCGAGTTGATTCAAGTAGTAATAAACCTTTCCCGCATTTTCATAACAAGTGGGCAATATTTCAACCAGCCTCGGATCACGCTTATTAAGGGATATTTCTGCTCCGGTACCAGAGGTGACGCGGGTACCCTGGCTGATTTACAATCTTGTTTACATAAAGAGGACTGTCTCTCCTATCTGACTGGCTTGTTCATCGAGCTACGAGCTACGAGCTACGAACATGATTTGAATTTATAACAAACATATGAACAAATACAACTTGTGAAATAAAAGATTGTCCTAAAATTATCAGTAAAGGTAAACTTGATCACGTGTAATGAGCTTTGACGTGTTAGCCTGGTCAACCGAGATCCCGGTGACGCCAAGCGAGATCTCGGGTAGGAGGGCTGCCTGAGCTATGATATAAACACGACGAAAATCGATTATTAAAGTTATCGCTAATGGATGATCTCGTCAAAGCGGGCCAACCCGGATACCTGGGTTGACTCGCTTTTACATGCACACCCCATTAGTTAAATGGAAAACAACTTGAAATTGAAGAAATAAGAAATGTTACACTTTGGTATTAAAGTTTACAGATGTCTTCTATTCTGAACCTCTAATGTCAGGTCGCCAATCGAGTATTGTGCTGCAGTAAGAAAGTTACCTTGAATAACAAGCGTAAGGAAGGATCACTAGATTTTTAAAAACGCTACAATATTCTAATTTCCCCACTGTTGATCAACGAGGCTACTTGAAAGAAAAAATTGGAGATGTGTGGTCAGGATTATTCATGATAACAACTGAGGTGTTCTCTGACCAAACTATTTTATTACTACGAACTTTCGATTGCCAGTTTGCAATCTTCGACAGGTAAATTAACAATGATGAGATTTGAAGATGCGAAAAAAGGAACACACAAGGAACTTAAAACTACACATGACTGGTTCAAAATATTGCCAACCATGCCTGGACCTACGACCACAGAATCGACTTCGACAACGAACACATAATTGACAAAGGAAACTATCGACAAAGAAAAACTTTGGAATCATAGCACGCCACAAAAACAACCAATGCCGACAACAATTTTAAAAAAGACTGCCAGAACAATATACCATCCTACTTCACAAGTGATGCCGCTAACCATAACATTAAAATTCATATCATTCAACACCACCTCATTATCCATACAAGCCCTCATTTCATCAACTCTATATTTACCTCCTATATAATAGGGCCCATCTTCAAATTTCATCATTGTTAATTTACCTGTGGAAGATTGTAGACTGGCAATCGAAAGCTCGTAGTAATAAAATATTTTGGTCAGAGAACGCCTCAGTTGTTATCGAGGCTACTTGTATTACAAAGTTGTATCCCAGATTAACAAAACTAAGTGGAGGGAAGGTAAACTAAACCAATTCAAGAGAAATAGCAAAACTGGTCATTGTCACAATGAGTCGGAACAGTCAAGCATTGGATTTGGGCTCTTACGTGTTTTGAGAAGGCGATATGTTTCATTTGAAGCAGTGCGGAAACAGGAATCTTTGAGCCATAACATAAGTCAAAATAAGCTGTACGTTCTAAATTTAACGACGTTAACTCACCGTTCTCTTTCCTTTACCACCTGAGTAGACAAAAAAGCCTTTGCCACTCTTTCTTCCTAATTAAGGACAAAAGGTTCAAAAGAGTGAAAGACATACAGATCGATAAGAAACAAAAATAAGAAACATCAGGATGTGAGCTATCAAGGGATAAAATGAATGCCAAAAAGACATGACGAAGAAGCAAAAGGAAAGGAAACGGCTATAAACAAGAGAACAGAGCAGAAAAAGCAAAATAGAAAAAAATTCCACTAAATTAAAACAAAAGACAGACATTACAATAAGCAAGTCAAAAACAAATATAAAATACGACAGGATATGTCTTACCAAGAAAACCTTGCTCTACCATTGCTTTTAACACTCCAACATCACCTCCCCCAAATCTGCAATTAAGGTACACTGTATGGGTTACGGTGAAATAGCTTGATTCTTTTATGTTAAATTAGACAGGCAATATTATACTTTAATATCATCTTCAGAATCAGTTGAGCAAAAAGTGGAACGGAGTTATGTAGTAGTTTTAGAAACTTCACCAATGAATTCAAAAGGCTGCATAGAGGTGAAGCAGGAAAGAGGTCAAGCAGACTAATTTGTATGGGAATAAATTTTACGTTTTATATGATCAATCCGTGAATTTCATTGGCTATCTTACTATTTACTATCAGCCGATAGCAAATGAAGTAATGTCACTTCAGTTCGTTCTATGAACGATTTCAATGTCTCGCCTTTTTACGAGATATCCCCGGCAAAACATCGAAATTGTACTACAGTTTTTAGAAGCTATTTAGTCCGACAATTCGTCTTGCTCTCAAAGATAGTTTCCTAATTCTTCTGGGTCCACCGTTAGTACACTTGATGGCGTAATCATTTGCAGTTCTTGCTTCTCGTTTGCGAGATTTGCGATTTCGTATGTTTAGCAGCTGTGCTCGGTCACACTCTTGTTTTGGTTGTATGGACTTGATATGATCTTGGCCATGTCAGTAGATTTTACGGGAAAATTTTTTCATGTTACACCTGCTTTAAAACTTAATGATAGCCCTGGGATCTCATACCTGGCACCGAAGGCTTTTCCTAAATCTTCTGCTACGTGCGCGGCAACATCTACCCCCACCTAAAGGAGACATAAAATCGATGTAACTATACAGAAAGTTGGAAATTTAGTTAAATGAAAATGGACTACATTCATATATGGCCGCTAGTATGGTATTCTTTTATATGCGTTTTAATTAGACTTCGAGCCTCGTTCTTGTGTTAAAATTCTTTTGAATTAGGTTGATGAATGAATGTTAATATGGCGGCCATTTAAGCCTACGGTCTATCCTTTGGTTTATAGCTTTGCTAAATGTATCAGTCGCAAAACAAAAACTTTACACTTGCAATTGTTAAATTTTCTACAACATCATAGCAAATTTACAAAATTCTATCGGCTTGTTCTACAATCCTAAGAGTTAAAATTTTTAACTGATAGTCTGAGCAGAGAAGTTTAAAACACACGAGCAAGGTATTTTATAAACGACTTCAGATTTTTAACCCTTGGGAATAAAAAAAAAATACACTTAAAAATGAGGGAATAGGAAAGAAAAAAAGACAAAAAGAAAACCAAAATTGAACGCACATAAAAGAAAAAATTCCAGGAAAATGAGAAAGCATTGACCTCTTTCTTCTTCCTCAACGCCAGGTTTGCACCCACGGCCATGTAAATACTTACACTAAATGGTTCTGGAGAGGAAAAGACTTTTTATGTTTATTAATTAATTAATTAATTAATTTTTATTTTTTATTAATTTAACTTATTTATTTAAATTTTTATAAATTTATTTACGTCTACATGCATTCACTCACCCAAACACTCACTCTTCCACCCACTCGCACACTCACTCTTTCACCTACTCACACACTCACCCTTCCACCAACCCACTAACTCACCCACCCACACACATACATTAACTTAAACACTGTAATAGAAAAAGGAAATGCCTCTTACTTCATCTGCAAGTGTCGCCGAGCCGACCGGGTATCCAAAACTCTTGGTTAGTCGATCTAGTTCCTGTGGACTAACTCCTTCCTGAAGATAAAAACGCCATTCTTAGGATGGAAGTCACGGAACGTTTTGAAGAAAATAAGGATAGTCTAGATGGATAAAATCTTTAATTTCGCCTAATTCATCTTCACTCGAAGTATGTCGAAAAATATATTTTGTAAAAAGAAAAAAACTCACAACCACCACCATGCATTGCTTCATTAAAGTATAGTCGAAATAATCTTTGAAGGGGATATACTATGTCATCATTCCGATCAGAGTGCGAAACTAAAACTAACGATAATTACCTGTAACAATGCAATTACTTCTGCCATAGATGGGGCAAGAATTCTTGTCGTGTAAAATCCAGGACCATCCTTAACAGGATAGCAATGAATAGTACCAATTTAGCCGCTGCTGACAGACAAACCTAAATTTACGCAAACAGCCTCACAGAGACCAAATGTAGGCAATATTTACAAGTACACTTTTACACGTTATTGGGCGTCATTACCTTTACAACAATGACTGTTTTACCCTGTTTTAAGCCAACATCAACTGCAATTGCTGGAAGGGGACAAAAAAAAATTCAAAATATGAAATAAAAGAATACTAGTGTTAACTAGAAGAGTTTGGTTTTTGGGATATCATAGGCTCATCTGAACCACATCTGAACCAAACTGCAGCGCTATTTTTGAGACATATTTACTGCACCTCTTGACGTGGTTCTTTTTATAGCCTTTCGTTCTCGTAGCATCTTATTGAAAAGTTAATAGGGTCATTTTCTCGCGTGGTATGTTTTTTGTTTTCAAACTAGCCTCGAATAAGATACTCATGAAGACTTTAAATTTGTTCAATTTTCCAGCATAAATCTCATTGGGACGTGAAGATTTTGTAGAGGGAACAACACTTTATTGCAAACATAAGTTTGCAATCTTTTCTTACTTGGTCTCATTGTTGAATAGGCTAGGAAGAGAACGAATTGTCCAAAAAACTCCAGAAGGCTATCAATTTCGAATTAAAACATAAAAGCTGTGCAGCGCACATGTCAGAAATAAATGACCTTGAGATAACCCCATAGTTACTCTTATGAGACCTTTGCTAAGGTTCAAGGTCCAAACACATTGGACGAGTATTCGTATAGGCCGCAATCGTATACTCTACAGCGCCGTAAATACACCTGTTTAACAATACCAGTTCTTGTCTCGTCGCGTTCAGTGTTATTTGCGTCAATGTAGGCTTATTTTTGACTGCAGCATGATTACCTCTTCACTGTGTTCTACACTCTACATTTGAGCTGTCAAGAAGTCCACACCGCCTGAAAAATGTTGACTTTTCACCTAAATTCTTAACCTAGCGGCGTAAATTCGAAAAAAAATATTTATCTGGAAAACCAATGAGGATCATGCTATAAATTCATTTCAGTTTTGAAAAACTGAAAAAAAAAAAAAAATTCATGTCGTGTTGGACATGTGCGTTTTATGGGTCCGAACATACGAAACTTGTGAAGCGTCGCCGACGCTGTGCGCTGTAACGCGAAAATATAAGTTTGCGTACAGACAACCCGTCGACTGAAGTGCGATGCGTTTAGTGTAAAGTTCATAGTAGAAATAATTTTAGATATTCGATGAACGTTCTTCAAGCCCTAACCTCAGAGAAACGATTTCTGAGTCCCAGACGGGGATCGAACCCGCAACATTTTAACCATTGAGCTACCGAGACTTCGATGGCGTGGTCAGGTGGAAGTTCGACATATGTGCTGCCTAAACGGCAGCCACGGTATGTTGATAATGATATATAATGTGATATACGTTGTAAATGTGATATATGTCGTAAATTTGATATGTTGTATAATGTACAACATGATATGTTGTACATGATATATATGTTGCATAATGTATAACGTGACATATGTTGTACAATAAATAATGTAATGTACGTTGTAAACGTGATATATGTTGTACTTTGTATAATGTGATATATGTTGTAAATATCACAGAAATAATCTTGCACAATGTTTCTTCGCTTAAACCGGCACGTTACGCCCCCAGCGAGAACGTTTTTTTTTTTTTTTTGAGAAATTTATACCTAGCACTACGCTACCTGCAGTCTCTTTAGACGTCTTATCAGTCGTTATTATTTCTAAAAGAGGCATTTTGTCCACAGGTGAGAAGTAATGCATTCCAACAACCTGAACAAAAAAACCCCAAAAATAAATACCATGAGGCCAAAATGAATTTATGGCTGTTGATCTTTGAAACTGCTACCTACCTTGTCGGGTCGTTTGCTTGCCTCGGCAATCTGAAAAGGAGAAAATTCACATCAGTGCTCAGTCATAAGATTCTTAGCTCAACCAAGCAGTGGAATACATATAGAAAAATACTGCTGGAATTGAAATATAACGGAGTGTACATAACCAATATTTCAATAGTCAAAAAGATGTAAGCCCTCTGACTTGGCCGACTTGAGTAGTTCGTTCACAGCATTCGGACCTATATCTGTCTACTCTTATACTTCACTAAATCTCTCGTTCAAACTCAATTACGATGTCTTTTATCATTCTACGTGAACGTTAATCATAACACTCATACTTCAGAAAAACGATTTCTGAGCCCAAGTTGGGAATCGATCCCGGAACCGTCAGATGACGGGCGAGACATTGTAACCATCGGCTACCGAGACTCAAATAGCGAGCTAAGGTACAAGCTCGACATGTGTGCTGTCTATGAGGCAACTCGAAAGTTTGCGAGTTAGATTCCTGTCTGGGGCGCAGGAATCGTTTTTCTGAAGAATGATCTAGACGAACGTTCATCTACAATCCGTTATTTCTCCAAGCTCCCACTTGTCTAACATACATGTAAGTGATGTCTGTTAGGGTTCAACGGACAACAGTGAAGACTTAAGCCATAATTACAATAAAATAGGTGCACAGCGTGTGCATCTGTTCACTGACTGAGTTGTTGGAGACAAATTTAAAGTGCATATAAATCCTCTGCAGTTTTTATTTTTTTGTATAGAGGAACTAATGGCAACATTTAAAGAGAGATATCTCGGAAACAAATGGAAAATATCAAAAACTGCAAAAAAACCTCACTAGCCAGTTTTTAACCCTCTTTACAAACAACTAGAAACCGTGAAGGGTTTATATGCACTACAAGGAAATAAAAATGAGTAATAGCATATGGACTTACGTCTCGTGACACTGAGATGAGGATTGAATGTCTAACAAAATTATAGCCCAACTAAGAAAGGCGGCAGGAAGGACAAAACACATTCTCTGGAGTGAATCAGTCCTATTTCTCAAAGCATGTTGAAAAATTTTCATCGCGAACATGGTTAATTCTTTGACGTTCAGATAAGATTTTAAGGTAATTCACTATAGTAGGATATTCCTCAAGTATTTTGTTTGAAATATTGAGAAATTAGTAACAAATGAAGTTAGATATTAGATGCATCAAGTGTTAGTGGCTATTTTTTCTGTTTAACTGTTGGCCGTTTTGCAATTTACGGCGATAGATGACTTTTCCCTTGTTACATCACGGCTATATTTCCGAGAGTTTTTCACTAATTATGATAATGCAGTCGTCCACGCTTGTCCTGATAAATTTGAAAACGGGGTTTTCGCCCTCAGAACGCACTCAAAAAAGTTTTTGCCGCAAAGCATCGTTTTTGTATCATATTTGCAGTCCACGCGTCACGCTTTATTTAACTCACCACTGAAACTTTTTTATCATATCTTTGTGAAGTGTTAAGACCCAACAACTTCACGGCCAATCTTAAGGGCTGTTTACACTCGCGATTTTGTGCCCTCCGATTGATATCTTAGAGTATGTGTTAAACTGACGAGAGCATGGAGGGCTAATTGCAGCGAATCAAAAGCGGATATCGTGCTGCATAGACTGTAATGGATCTATTGCATACAGCAGGATGACAATCGCTACATGCAGAATCGCACGTGTAAACAGCTCTTAAGGCTTGTGGCAAAGACCGTAAGGGATGTTAAATGTGGTAGCTTGGTAGATATATGATGTTTTATACGCACGTTCTCAAGCTATTCTACTCAGGAAAACTTTGTGAGTCCCTGACGGGAATCGAGCCCGTTACCTTCTCACCGGTGATCAGAAGATTACGGGTCCTAATCCCCTCAGGAACTTAGAAAGTTTTTCTGAGTAGACTAGCTTGAGAACGTGCTTATGAATAAAAAAAAAAAAAAGAAAAGTACATCGTAAGGGACGTCCAACCTGCTTATTTGGCAAAGCTGACAGACTGAGGTGTCAGGTAATATAGAAAACCAATAGGACGTTTCCTTTGCATTCATAACGTTGTTATGAGACCTTCCCGTGACGTATATTATAGTAGAAATAAATCACCACCTTGTTATTCAAACCAACTCATCTTTTTTCCCAGTTTTGCTATGATTTGATGTTTCCAGAATTAAATCTCTTTCTCGCGAAAGATATGAAAAAAGCTTTTAACCTAGCGGAACGGTTTTATAGCAAAATTTTGCCGAGCGTAACTTTTATTAGAAGGTGAGGGAGCGACCTATCGAAGTCCTGTCCATTTCGTCACAATAATCAACATAACAATGTCAGTGAGATCTTCATTACAGTGTTCTATTTACAGTTTTTACTTACATATATCTGAAATTGCGACGTAAAAAGTATGAAATATCTCAAAAATGTGCAATTTCTGGCAAAACCAGAGATCAAGTGATACAGTTACTGTGCCGTTGACAAAGCGACTCTCCAAATTCTTTTTTTAGGCATGCAACTCATAACTTGTCGTGCTTAAGTTCTAACACTGCATCGCTGGACTATTTTTCCTCATTTACTTTACCTGGTGAATTGGCAAGGCCGATGTATTGGACGCAAACACGCATGATTCAGAGGTAACCTAAAAGAAACAAAAGGAAAAAATAGGGCGATGAACAACATCGCCAACTATAACTGTGATGTAATCTTAGCTTCACTCGATTTGCTCTACGCATTACGAGCTTTTTCGCTCTCTTAGGTGAATGAACAGCACGGATTTATCCACCGAGTAATCCACTATACTGAATCTATCAATCATCAAAGCATCAAACACTACGGAAAACAATTAAGCAGGCCGGGTGAAAAGTCGGGCTGCAACGCAGGCTACACTTCAGTCAACTTTCTGAGTGTTGGATTATGTAACTTTCTCATCAATGGACAACTGTAATAAAAGAAACATCCAAGAAACTGTAAGGCCTAGAGTAACCTTAACCAAGACATGAACAACGTCATAATTTTGTAACTCATGTCAATTACATGCACAGAGTTGTTCCATTGTTAAGTAACTAAAAAGTGGGGTGCTGATAGCACAGTGGTAGTGCTTTGACCACTATAATCAGGGTCCGATTTAGATTCTGTGCATGACTGAAAGGTTAACTTGTCTATTTGTAAGACTGTCGTCTAGTTTGACTCTACCAAGCATCGAAGATTTTCTCCGGTTACACCGTCGTCGTCCTGTAATGAGGATGAACCCACGAAAGGTGGCCCTACTAGGCTTCTATGGAGAACAGCTTAGGTAGCTGATAGGGTTATCCAGTAAAAATAGATTCTTCATTTTACATTACTTCAATCCTCTTAAAAAAGCAGTTGTTTTGGTCGTTTGAACGGCAGTGTGGAGTATGGTTCTCCAAAACTTGCACTGGTTCAGAGAATTAGGTAGAAGTGAAGCTAGTTATACGACCAAGAAGAGTTTTTTACACATACAAACAAATCTCTTTCAACAGCAATTTCTGTACGTAATTACCATAAATTGGTAAAACAGGTTTTAATATTGTTCATGCCATGTTTTAGCAGGATCTTTATGAGGATAGAAGTCAACTGATTTGGTAACTGGTCTACAACAAGTTTACAACAGTTTCACTCTTACCCCTTCAACTTCTTTGATAACTTTATGTTTGATACTTAAATCCTCAAAGACAGCCTCAATGACAATATCAGTTTTATTAAAACCCTAAAGAAGAATGACAAGAAAACTTCGTCACTGGCAAACTGACGACAAACTTCACCATCATCAACAATCTCATCTAACAAAAAATAATTTTACGAGAAAGTCAAGTTGAAAAGAGCAGTCAAGTAGAATTGCCTGTCAATGACCTGAACAGCGGTCATTGACAGTCAATTGAACATAGGCAATTGAATATAGGCAAATGAATGTAGGCAAATGAATGTAGGCAATTCAAAAGCGACTTGGAGCTCGAAGCCTTCCTCAGCTGTAACGCGACAAGTCGGAGATATTTTAATGAAGAGCGTACACATCCACTCGAGCTCTCCCGGTCATAAGGAGAGTTATTAGTTAAGTTAAAAATGCATGTTGATCATAAACCTTCCGGATATAGTCCACCTTCTCCATAATGACCAAGAACTTTTATTAACTGACGAAATATAAAGCAAAACATGAGTAATATAGGACCAAAATCCTCGAAAGTTTTACATGTAGAAACATTTTTTCTATTTCGTATATAATCCTCTTCGTCTCTTGCTTATTTAAATCAGTTAAAAAGCCTACTCCAGTTCCCCTTTATGGCTTGAAGGAAAGTCTCTCGTTTTGGCAAGCCTCTTTGTGTAAAATTGGTAAGACGTGTCCGACATTCAAAGCGAACCTTTTTCAAATTGCCTCGTGGATCAGTATTTTCCTAACTATATGAGGAGATTCTGTGGTTGAAACTTTTTCCAGTTTTCTGTGAACACGTCAGCCAGGATTTTCACTTATAAACTGTGGAATTTTGCTTATGTGAAAAAAGAGTGAGCTAAAAAATTTAAAATATGTCGATACTGCATGTGTAGAATATGTGCGCCAAAATTTTTACGTTTATTATCATAATATGGTGACGTCACAATAACGTCATCGGAAGAACTAAAATTTCAATAATTAACGCCAACTTTAACATTATGCATTATTACTGAAAGATATTTGAACTAGAGCTGCAATTTGGGGAAGAATATGCAAGCGATTATTATGTAATCAAATTTTAACAAAGTTATTACAGTTCTAATGAATTTTGAAGGCATTTTTGCAACAAAAAGGGGAATCTCAGGGATTCTTTAAACATTCTTCAAGTCCATGAATACCTTTTGTAGAAAACAGCCCATCGTGTGATCACATTTAAAAAGTGTAACTTAAAAGTTTACGAAAATTTTAGAATTTTCCTTTTGTCGATAACACCATAATGTTACAATCACACGTCATCAAACAATACACTTTTACGCACATATAGCACGTTTCGATTGTCGTAGCTGTCCTTCGACCTCTAAAGCGTTACTCATACTGATGTTTATTCTAATTTTTCTTAGCAACACAAGAATATCCGAAAAACTAAATAAATCCAAACATCCTTAAGCAGTTCAAACAGATAGTCGTCCGTTCGTTTTTGCCAACTATGTTGTTCCACGTCTTGTTGGGCGATTCTGCTGCGACTTCATCGACGATTTCACTGAGATTTTCCTCTTCACGTCGGTGCACTTTTTTTTTTAAAATTGCGCCCACAATTACCTTCCTTTTGATAGTTATATGTAGCGTGCAATTTTGTCGTAAAATCGTCGCAAGCAATAGCGAAAGATTCACGAAGGGTAAAATTGTGGAACTCTCTTGAATGATCTCAGATCAGAATATTAAATAACTTTGCTATAACCACCATAATACAATACGTAAAATTTCTCGATTCTGGTTGGTTAAGCGCAGAACCATTTCAAGGTAACACAGTGGAGAAAAAAGGCGACACTGATTTGCAGTGGATTACCTATTTTCGGCACTGTATTACTTTTTTCACAGATAATTTTTTATCGGTAACTGCATGGTTTCTCATGGAAATCGGAAAATAAGAGCACTTGGAAGATTTTCAGGACCTCAACATAGCGCTCGTACTTGCGATTCGTGCTGTTATGATATTCTCTGAAAAACTCACTAGAGCCTATTTTTCTTCCAAACTCACACTAAACCGTGCTATTATCTACACAAATGGCCAACGTTAAAGATAGCACAGTATGATCAAAACAGAAGCAAAATGGCTGCAAAAATCGTCAGCGAAAATGAGCATAAAGTCGAACTTACTTCGTAATCCAATTGTGCTTTTAGATCTGACAACATGCGGTCTCGTTCTGCACTGTAAATAAATAAACAAGAAAATCACAAACATACCGCACGTGCTGTTACCTCTGATTCATAGGTTTTCAAACTTTTTTTGGCATGATTGCCCACCTGCCTCATACTGAAACTTCTTGCCGCCCCCTACTGAGCACACTCAGTGCCACTTTTGTGCCCGCGCTATCATGGAACTACAGAGCAATACCAAGCTGAATAACTATATATTAGAGTTATTAGTCGGTCAGTGTTAGATTGAAACACTAACTACTACAAATTTAAAAATGCTGTTGTGGTCAATGACTCATAAACGCCCAACATTTGAATCCTTACGCCCCTGTCTATGCCGCCTTGCTTCCGTTTTATCCTGACGTTCTCTTACGGCCCACTGGGAGCGGTACCCCGCTAACAAACGCTGCTTTGACTAGTTGAGGCGCTACCCAAACTGAACCAAATCGTCTGGCGTTAGTGGAAAAAAGTACATGAAGGCCTTTCCACCAGGTGCTACCTGTCGCCCTCAGGTGTTAACTTTTGTAGTAATTGAATAGCTTTCTAACTTTACCCCGTTAACTCATAAAGTAAAAGAAATGCATAGCGCGCATAAGATATTAAAGCCCAGCATAAAATCCTTTACTTCGCATTTTATGCTGGGCTATATTTCTTACAAGACTACGCTTCTCTCCTGGCCAATCTCTGGCAAATGCGTAGACTATTGCAATCGAGTGGACGTCCAGCTTAAGTAAGGTATAGGTGTTGGGAAAGTAATATAATTAAGGTATAAATGTACATATTTTGAGAAGGCATCAAATTTACCTCGTCATGGCTCTTCGCTTTACTTTCGCGTTTAACCTTGCATAAAAAGAAAAAAAAAGCAGTGGGAATATATCAAAGCAATTGCGTGATAACAAATG
>JASJOG010000512.1:0-134316 GCA_030142905.1 Heliopora coerulea
CCTCAAACGTTTCGAGGATCCTTTCATAAAAAAATGGTTTGCTTGCGAATAGCAACTGAAGATCAGGTCCAGTTTTCCAAACAAAAAAGCTAAATGACTACCGTATACATTGGTCAAAGTACATTTAAAGAGCTGTTATCCCTGTAAGATATATTTAGTTCTATTATGGAATGAGAAAACACTGCCAAAATCCGTCTAAATTACTTGTATACAAACTGCTTGATTCACGGCTGCCATTCCATGAGAAGCGTTACCACTATTACATAATGCATTGCGTTTTTCATTAAAAGGGGAAAGGTCCATTGCTAATGGTTATTACATAAAGAACGAAAGCACCTACACACTACTAGATTAGTTGAGTTAACTGAAATGTACAAACGAGAACAAATTACAGAGGAGCCAACTCGGATGGTAGTCTGGAAGACATGGACACAGACTCACGGACACGGACATTCAGACGCGGACACATAGACGGGCATGGACGCACGGACGCACGGACACACGGATGTGGTAACCGTAGGCTTCTTTATCTTAGAAAGATATGAATGAAGACACAGATACGAACATCAACTTGCTATATATTTGACCATGTGCTCTCGGCTTTACTTTTTTTTTGCAATAATCACGTGACCTTTCGTTTGATTGCATAATACTATACTATCATACTACTACAGTCCTCCCCTTTCAGTTACATTTCGTAAGAATGTAGATGCCAATATAATTAACTTAAATCTCATGTCATTCAACTAAATGATTCGGGATAATTATATATGATTGATTAACGTAATAGCAACAAATTCAATAGTTCGGTTATTTTATAAACCTAGCGCTGTTCAAAATCTCTTAGGTATCCCCCAAACACTGATCTATGTGTTCTATTTGATCGTCTAAGCTGTGGCTCCGATGCGTCCTGAATGTTGTCCTCATGATTGCCAGCTGCCTTATCGTGCTGTGCTGCTATTTCCGGTTGCTGCGGAACGTATGCGGGTGGTATCTGTGTCGATTGTGGCATTCTGGCTTCTCCGTCGTTTGTGCTCCTATTGGCTGTTTTCGGTGGTTTGAACATTGATGCATCGCGACAGATTGTTTTTCCACCGCTTAATCTCCTAGCATAGATGGTGGATCCTTTCACTTGGGTTACGAGGTAGATGTGTGGTTCGTAGGGTGTCTCAACTTTCCGTTTCTTTTCTCGTTTGACGATGACCGCTTGTCCGGCTTCAAGTTGAAGTTGTGTCGCTCGGTGTCGCTTATCATGGTACAGTTTGATTCGCTCTTTGTAGTTTGGGTCATTACATCTAACCTCTTGATCCTTTGGTGGTATTGTTGATGGGAAGTGATCAAGTTTTGTTCGGACTTCTCTATTCATCATCATCTCATATGGTGTCTTCTTGGTGGCTGGGGTGTGGCGTGCCTCTGTAAGCTTGGAGCATGTCATAGGTTGCTTCGTGTACGTCTATTCCCTCCTGTTCTGCGATGGTGGCTGTCTTGTTTACAAGTTTGTTAAAAACTTCGATCTGGCCTTGTGCTTTGGGATGTCTGGGTGCCACATTTTTATGATTGAATCCCATTTCTGTTGCGAGTGTCTGGAACTCCTTTGAGTTAAATGGTGGTCCGTTATCGGTTTGCACTGTTTTTGGTACTCCGTGCGTAGCAAAGATTTTCTTTAGTTTTCTTCGAACGGGTTGGATCGATGTTGAGCTGATAAATTCGGCTTCGGGATATCTTGAGTATTGGTCGGTTGTGACGAATACATATTCGCCGTTAGGGAATGGCCTACTGAAGTCTGCTTCAACAGTATCCCACGGTCTTTCGGGTAAATCTGTCATCTTGGCAGGTTCAGTGTGGTGAGTGTTGGTTGTCACTTGGCAGCTGAAGCAAGTGCTGACAATATCCTCAATACGCTTGTTCATATTTGGGAACCAGTACTTCCTCCTGAGGAGTTCTTTTGTTTTTGATATGCCTAAGTGTCCCTGCTTGTGAGCTACAGTGACTATCTTGTCTCGAATGGATTCTGGTGGGATGATTCTGTTTAGCCTCAGCAGAATTCCTTCCGATAAATAAATTTCCGCTCTCAGGTCGTAATATGGTTCCAAATCTGGATCATTTCTGGTCCATTTCCCTGTTTCTAGTGCTTTCTTCAACTTTTGGAGTACTTTGTCGTCTTTAGTTGCTGATCTAATAGTTTCCATGACTACCGCGTGATCTACTTCAATAACTGCTCTGATGTGTCGCTCATGGCCGGTCTTTTCTACCTCTGGCAATGGATGTCGGGAGATATAGTCAGTCTTGTTAAACTTTCCAGGTATGTGAATTGTAGAGAAGTCTAGGTTCTGCATCTTCATCGCTATTCACTCTATTCTGGGAGGTAGTTTTGCGTTGGGTTTGTTGAACAGTGGGGGGGGAGCGGCTTGTGGTCAGTGGCTAGCTGAAAGTGCTGTGCTCCAATTAAATACGTGTGCAGCCTTTTGGTGGTGAATTCTGCTGCTAACGCCTCCCGTTCTATCTGGGAGTATCGTTTCTCGGTATCTGTCAACGATCTGCTTACAAAGTGTACTGGTTGGTAGCCATGTTCCGTCTTTTGGAATAAGCCCCCTCCAAGGCCAGTCGGGCTTCCATCACAGATGACCATAGTGTCACGTCCCGGCTTGTAGGGACGAGACACTTGTAGGGACGAGACATCCCTGAGTCCTGTTTTTGTGGAAACATGGATGAATTTATGTAAGTACA
Source organism: Heliopora coerulea (assembly GCA_030142905.1). Classification (NCBI taxonomy): domain Eukaryota; kingdom Metazoa; phylum Cnidaria; class Anthozoa; order Scleralcyonacea; family Helioporidae; genus Heliopora; species Heliopora coerulea. The sequence goes on from JASJOG010000512.1 coordinate 2,728, forward strand.
CAGTCAAGTCTACTTTTATTTTTATCATAATTGGTTTTTAACGAAGTAAAAAGTTTATAATATTTGTAAAAGTAGATACCGAGTGAAGGAAACAGAAGGCAAATAATCCGAAAGCAAATAATTCTAGGTACAGACCGAATTATCAGATAAAAATTCTGGTTGCTGGCCTGAATAGCAGAATTTCGTTCGTATATTTACATTGATACTAACGCTAAATAACTGGGGGGATGCCAAAGGATGCAATTATTACTGTTTGCCAACAGAACTCCGAGGACATATGGGAATTATAAAGTCTTGATTGAAATACTTTTCAAGCATTGAAGATGCAAATTAAATTAGCCATACTTCATTTTGTCTCAAATGCCTCTTCTCCAAATTACATTAAATCCTTTAATAAATTTTATATGAAATTATTTTCAAAACCATAGTTGATAAAACAGCATTGTGTCATACAGCAAAATCTCACTTAATCAGAAACTGCATATATTTCAAGCACATAACAAGTCAGATCCCACAAAAATGGATATTCATTTATTGTTGTATAATAATTGTGATAAGTATAAATTTACATTTCCTTATCACAAATCTGTGACTTTGATTGGATATTCACCAGTTTTCAAAAGATCTAAAATCACTAATCCATGACATTTTTGATGTAATATTGAACTAAAAATTTGTAGTTGAATTATAAAAAATTGAACTAAAATGATTAGAAAACTTGTCCTCATTTTCAACAAGTAATGACCAATTTGGACTTTTAACTCTCACTGACTGTCTAGTTGTAGAAAACACTGGGTTGTTGTTCACTTGTTAATTATATTACAATGTTGAGTGTAATGTTACATCATTAATCATTTGTTCTTAGAAATGGCAAGAGTTTTTCTAGAAGGTTGCCATCAGGATTAAAGACACTTTTAAACTAGAGTAGAAAACATGTTCAGGAACAAACCCAACAGTTGGGCCCAAATGAAGACAGAGTACAAGCCTAAGGGGAAGGTAGAAGACATTTTATGAACCATCAATCTGAATTGACTTTTTTCCATTATATTAGCTTTTTCATCATATTGCCCAGACTGAGTACAGCTGGAATTGTTAATATTGAGGCCAAGATATGTATTGGTCTAATGTCTTTGTTCACAGAATGCCCATTTAAGTTTATTAATTGTGTGATGCTGTGGTATTCAAACTTTCAGTATGTTTGACACTGTATTTAACTTTGAGTATGTTTAACACAGTATGTTTATCAGACAGGGGGATACCAGGTGCCCATGCCATTCTTAAAGACTTGTAGCTTTTAGAAAATTTAAGAGAACCAACTCAAATTTTAGGAGTTTGTCTAAAATATGCCTGAGTAGAGACTTGAATTACCATGGTGACTCTGTATTAAAGGTTGTTACTAATTTTGTGTTTTGTGGATTTCTTACCTTATCTTTGCAATTTGTGGCCAGAATTTTACAAATCTTACTGAATTAATTAACAATTGAATAATAAGCCAGTGTTTTCTGACTAGACAGTCAATGAGAGTTAAAAGTCCAAATTGAACATTACTTGTTGAAAATGAGGGCAAGTTTTCAAACCATTTTGGTTCAATTTTTTATAATTCAACTACTAATGTTTCATTCAATATTACATCAAAAATGTCATGAATTAGTGATTGTAAGGACTATTTTAGTAGATTATATGGGGCAACCAGGCCAGTCCACATACATTTAGTTTTTTGAAGAAATGAATTTTGGAAGGGGGCCCAAACCCTTAATACACCCCCTAATAATCAATCCTTCAGTACAGTCCCCGGTAGCAATCTGGAATGATTATCAACAATGAATCATACAAATGTTCTATAATATTCTTGGAAACAAACCTGTGGACCAAACGAAGCTAAAATTGAAAGCTGAAAACCAAATGAGTTCTTCACATTTCACAATGTTTATGGGTAAAACATGTTAGGTAACTATTTAATCTCTTGAAATATTATTCGAACTACACTGAGAAGGAGAAGGAATTCAAGACTAAAAGTTCTTCTAGTATTTAAAAAGACACCAAGTTCTAACACTTGTTCAACTCATGAGGCTCTGACAATAAACTTTTACTTTAAATCTACTTTTTATGCCTTGTGAAAGTTATTTACTTACTTCAGAAAAAGCTTTTGCCTACACAGAAAATGAACCAGAAATTTATCAAGTGTCATAATCACAATCAATATGAATTATGAATTAAAAACCAATATACTTTCTACTGATATTCTTAACAGGTCAAACCAACAATTTTCAATGCTCAGGTTCAACAGTTAAGAATAACTAGCTGTGTAAAGAAAAAACACTCTATATGTAGGTAAATGTCTTAATTAATAATGAAAAGTGTTCATGAATTACCAACAGTTCTGTTAAATATACAAGTCAGTGGTTGCTGACATGAGCAGAAGCTCATATAATTTTCTCTGATGACACCATCGTTGTGGTGACCCTTACCTTTGGCCACTCAAATCAGCCACACAGTCCAGTTACATACAGATCGATAATTCATACATAAACATATGGGTAAATACCTACCCACATTTGACCTACCTAAATACACATGTACAGATGTATGTATATTCATGCATACATAGATACATGCATTACATTAGGCCTACATTGCTAATTAGGCTTGGAATTTGTCAAGCAATACAATGCCCAAACTTCACCCTTTAATTGCATAAATTAATTCCCAACAATCAAATGCATGTTTACTGTATTCCATTAAAATGTGGCAAAAATTAAATCATAACATAATATTCGACCAAGGATATATCTTTCCCGCAGTTCTTATAGCTTGTTTTTTTTTTCCTCAAATTAAATGAATAAGAAAATGCTTCACCTGCAAATGCCTTCTCTATTGGAGAAAACTCAGATATTTTTTGTCTTGGATAATTCAGGTGTCTCCCCAAAAATTTTTCACCCTCACAAAATGTCAACACGTGTTGATACATGTGATTTGTCTGGATATTACCTTGTTTTGTGTATCGTATTACACAACCGAAACTAGCGAAGTGTGTCCTGAGGAGTGCACCAATGTTTACTGACAAAATTTCGAACAGTCCATGGTTTAAGGTAACTTAAGAAGCAACAAAGATGTTGTTGAGAGGGAAGAACTACGTACTGTTGCTGTATATTACTTCGCTTTGGTATCTAGAATCAGTGGGTGATGGAAACGGTAAATCTTACTTGTTAACCTACAGATTTATACAAAAACTTAACACTCAGTATAAATGGGCATATGCGCATGAAAATAAATTACTAATCAAAGGTCTCCTAAAATTAAAGTAATGATTAAGTAAGTGCCAGTAAGGAAATGTTGTTTACTCTGTATTGTCTTTGGATACCTACTCATCGGATAAAAGACAGAATCCTTGTGTTCTCTTTATTCAACTAGATTATGGCGTAAGGTACAGCAACTTCCGCGTACATGTGCCACACTTTACAGAGACGAAACATAAACGCGTCTAAAATACCGAGTTTATCATTTGAATTTCGGAGTTTTATCTTGGATACAATTACAGTGTTGTTCATTAATGCACAGAAATCGTAAATTAACAAGAGAGTATTTTTTTCGTGCAGTTTAAAGTGAAAAGCCACTCCCTAGTTCCCATGTACTTTTCTCATGCTTTCTAAAATGAAGGAAGCAATTATAATTTTGTATTATCTTCATCTTCTTTTTTGGACTGACAAACTTTACCCTGATAGTACTTTGATACGACTAAGACAATCAGCGCTATTGTACTTTAAGATATTTTAAGTTGATGACAGAATATTCGTTGTACATTGATGAAGCTAACGGTTTATTCGAAAACTTAAAGCATAATTCCAGAATCAATTATACTATTTTCCTAATGAAATACTTGGCAAAATTAATAGTACATGTACTGGAGATGAATACATATAGTCACCATAAAATTATGGGCCGTGCTCAAGCCTGTCATTCTCAACAACGGAGTTTTAGTGAAACTCGTCGACCATACTTCAACATGATTCACGGATAATGAAACACATCCCTGTCTTAATCTGTACTCCAGGTACGGCGGAAACGGGGGGCTTTAGCATCCAACGTTTTTCCAAATATGACGTTGAAACAACTATGTTTTAGAACACTTCTTGTGAAATTTTGTAGAGAAGCATGCAAAATGCAGTATTTTGATCATAAGCACTCCCACTCGAAATTCTGCTCCGTGGTCCCTGTACTCGATGGGCAGAGTGGCATCTGTATATATAAATTTGGTGCGTCACGGTGTTTGTCTGTTACCTTAGAAGTCCAGAACCACAAGACTTACAGAAGATCCAATTACATATTCGAACTCAACATGACCAGATGAGTAACATTAGCTATCAATATCTCAGAAAAAATGACCTAAATATAATACCTAACATATACATGTTATGTGGGGAACGCAAGAAGAAACCCACACTTTCACAATAATCACTAGTTTATATTACAGTCGAACCTCTACTTACGGACACCTCCCGGAAGCGGACACCTCTTGTAAGCGGACACTGTTTTTGGGTCCCGACCAAAACACTATTAAATTACTACATTTACAACCTCTCCTAGGCGGACACTTCCCGTAAGCGGACGCGGACACCAATTACACCTTCCCAAACAACATTATAACCTCTCGTAAGCGGACAGACTGGATTTATTTTCTGTTAAATTAATAATTATGCTGCTTAGATAACTATACAGTATTAGCGTAGTTTCGTAACAGCACGATAGTAGTCAGACATTTCAAATAAGCGACAAATTTTTTAATTGTAAACATGTTTCGGCATACTTATGCCATCCTCAGTACGGTGGAAGAGATCTAGTTCTAATTTACATAAGGTTATATATTCATGTCATGTCAAGTGATGTGGATATTAAATTACAATGTTAAGAAAGCGGAAAATATTTACAAGTTAAAAACGGTGTTAAGATGGTGTATCTGTTTATTAAGATCCGGTTTAAGTTTCTTAATGTAAAGGGCTTCTTTGAGTTTTAATGAAAAAGGAGAGTCAGCAGTGTCTAGGATACGAAAGCATGATGGTGTGAAGTTATGGTGTGAAGTTACTTCTCCATCAAACCTCCAAGACTCAACCACGCAGATATCCTATCAACATTCGAACGCATTCATTACACTATCAAGAATAAACTCAAACATGAAGAAGACTACATCCCTGTAAAGAATGAACTAATTCATACCGCACAAAGCTACGTCTCCTCCTATCGTCCTTCACCATCCGATTTAAAGAAATACCGCATCTTGAAAAATATCCGCAACAATAAGGACATAATATTGCTCAAACCAGACAAGGGTAATGGTGTAGTAATAATGGACCGAAAGGTATACAAAACTTCTTGTTTGGAAATAATTAACGATAAATCTAAATTTAAACTGTTAGATAAGGACCCCACAATACTCAGAGAAACTAAGTTGCAGCGCTTGCTTAGAAAACTTAAAAATCAGGGTTCCATAGACAACAACGTCTATTCTAACATTTATCCAAAAGGTTCACAACCAGCTCGGTTCTATGGTCTACCCAAACTTCACAAACATAGAGAACCCAACACACCACCTCCTCTCAGACCTATAGTCTCTTCCATCGGCTCCTATAACTACAACCTATCCAAATACCTATGCACGTTACTCAATCCTATTATTCCTAATGACCACACTACTAAAGACTCTTTTTCTTTTGTCAATGAAATCCACAACCAAGACATAAACAACAAATACATTGTATCATTTGATGCTCAAAGTCTCTTCACTAACATACCTTTATCTGAAACCATAGACATCGCACTACATCTTATTTTTTCTCACCATCCTAACTTCAACATCAACAGAAACGACCTCAAACAACTATTCACTATCGCTACATCACAAACGCATTTTTTATTCAACGGACTGTTTTATGACCAAATTGACGGGGTTGCAATGGGTTCCCCATTAGCACCAGTACTCGCCAATCTCTTCATGGGCTATCATGAAGGGAATTGGATTACCAATTACGACGGACCTAACGCTTTATTTTACAGACGCTATGTAGACGATATATTTTGTGTTTTCAATAACGATACCGACGCCTTATCGTTTTTTAATTATTTAAACTTACAACACAAGAACATCAGATTTACTCTTGAAAAAGAACAAGACAACAAACTGCCATTCTTAGACATACTCATCACCAAAGACGCTAATTCAGAAACATGCACGACTTCCATCTTTCACAAGAAAACTTACACCGGACTCTTAATGAATTTTCTCAGTTTCACATCACACAATTACAAAACAGGACTAATAAAAACTCTTCTCGACCGCACCCGCAAAATTAACAACACATCCACTGGCTACCAACGCGACGTGAACGCATTAATTAACACATTAAAACGCAATTCATTTCCTCTTCACTTCATTGACAAAGTCATCAAATCACACAACGACACCAACAACTCGGACCCATCAAACTATACTTGTCAACCTACTACGACCAAACCCAACACCTACTATTTTAAACTACCTTACATCGGCTTTTACTCACAAATTACTGAACGGAAACTACGGAACCTTGTCAAACGCTTTTGCATTGACTTAGATCTCAAAATAGTTTACTCTTCCTTCAAAATAAAAAATTCCTTTAGCTTTAAAGATCCCATTCCATCTCTCCTTAAATCATGTGTGGTTTATGAATTCTCTTGTGCGGGATGTAATTCTCGTTATATTGGCGAAACCACTCGCCATCTATCCACACGAATTAAGGAGCACACTACTTCCGACAAAAACTCACACATCTTTAAACACTTCCTCGCTTCACCTCAATGCAAATCTAACTTCACACCATCATGCTTTCGTATCCTAGACACTGCTGACTCTCCTTTTTCATTAAAACTCAAAGAAGCCCTTTACATTAAGAAACTTAAACCGGATCTTAATAAACAGATACACCATCTTAACACCGTTTTTAACTTGTAAATATTTTCCGCTTTCTTAACATTGTAATTTAATATCCACATCACTTGACATGACATGAATATATAACCTTATGTAAATTAGAACTAGATCTCTTCCACTGTACTGAGGATGGCATAAGTATGCCGAAACATGTTTACAATTAAAAAATTTGTCGCTTATTTGAAATGTCTATACAGTATTAGGATAGAAATATATGTGTTTGATACATTCATTAAGTTATTAACTGAGCTGATGACAGGTCGATGCGGAAACTATATATGTATGAATTAAATCCGTTATTGTAGCGTCGAATCATTAGCAGTCATTGTTAATTTAAATTTTCTTGTCCAACAACACATATCCAGTCTTGTGTATTTTGTTCCTCAATCAAGTCAAAGAAAATTGGTCACCCTGGAACGTATAAACGCGCGGAATCTCAAGTCCGTAACCAGCCCCACGATTTATTCGTTTTCCCTTTACTGAAACACTTGCAGAATTGGACGAACGTTTCAAAAATTTGCTCACGTAGGGTGCCATACTTTTGGGTATATGACCCACAACGTCAACTGTTTCATTAACAGTATTGGCATGAGATGTGCCGCTGCTTTCTGTTGATCTCCGTGATGGTTTAACAATTGCCACAGCGTGTGAATCTTTTTTGTTTTCTGGTTCCCTTTTTAACTCGTATTTTTCGTCCACTTTTGGTTCCCAAATATCCATGCATTCATGGTAACCTCGTATGTATGATTCCACATTAATGAAAGTATCCATTGCTTTGCGCTTTTGCGGAAGGGCTTTGCTAAACTATACGCCGCACGCGCAACACTTGTGGATATCATAACATTACACCTGCTCATGTTTCAGTAACAAACAAAAAGCAAAAGCTGAAGGAAAGGACCAACCAAAATCAACACTGCATAAGTCAATTAAAAATAAGAAAAAGGAAAAGAACTAGGTTAAAGATATGAGCCTGTCCAAAGCTCGCACTTGTTTAAGCATTGATGATAAAGTTGAACTTATAAGATATCATGAAAGTCATCCACAGCTAGGTGTCAGAAAAATCGCAGAGAAATTTAGCTGTGGCCGAACTCAAGTTTCAACGATTATCAAGAATAAAGAATCCATTCTAGACGAGACAAACCATACAGCAAATCGGGCTAGTCGGAAAAGACAAAATCCGCAAACATTTTCTGAAATAAACGAACATTTGTGGATATGGTACAATCGCTGCAGAGAATCTAATATTCCTGTGAGTGGGCCCATGCTGCAAGAGGAAGCAAAACTCACTGCTCAAAGACTTGGTGATGATGAATTTCAAGGTTCGAACGGATGGCTAGAGAAATGGAAGAAAAGGTACAACATCAAAGAGATGAGGGTTGCTGGTGAGGACGGTGATGTCAACGAAGTAACGCTTGATAGTTGGCAGGAGCGCTTCAAGGAATTAACAAAAGGTTATGCGCCTAAAAACGTTTGGAATATGGACGAGACCGGTCAGTTTTAGAAAGCGCTTCCAGACAAAAGTCTTTGTGAAGCAGGAAAAAGATGCAAAGGCGGAAAAAAAGCGAAACAAAGGTGTACATGGACATTCTTCGTTAATGCCGCTGGTGGTAAGGAAGAGCCTGTCGTAATTGGTAAGAGTAAAAAGCCACGTTGCTTTAAGCACTTAAAGGACAATACCAAACCGTACAAGTGCCGCTATTTCTCAAACTCCAAAGCGTGGATGAAAACTGAGATTATGATGAATGTGTTAACCAATTTGAACGGACGATTAAAACGTGAAGGCCGTACAATAATCCTGTTCCTTGACAACGCACCCTGTCATCCGCATGAACTTAAGGGTCAGTTTTCAAACATTACTTTGGCTTTTTTGCCGAAAAATACAACATCGAAGACTCAGCCTCTTGATGCCGGAATTATTCAATTGTGGAAAGTGAAGACTAGAAGGAAGCTGCTTCGCTTTGTATGTAGCAAAGTGGGTCAAGAAAACGCAAGTGAGATTGTGAAATCTGTTCATCTTCTTCAGGCTCTTCAATGGGGCAAACAAGCATGGGATGAAATTGAGTCAGAGACCATCCGAAAATGTTTTGTTAAGGTGGGAATGTATCCAGAAGAGTTAAGTGATGATAACGATGATGACCCTTTTGAAGGGGAAGAGATGATGAATTTGAATGAACTGTGCTCGAAACTTTGTAATGACTGCTCTGCCGAGCAGTACCTTGGTGCAGACGACTATGTCCCATTCTGCGATGACTTGATCAACATCGAAGATACAAACTGGCGAGAAGGATTAAGAAGAGAGCTGTTGAACGAAACAAGCGAAATTGACAAACGCCTAAAGTTAGATGATGGCCTTGACATTGACGAAGACACTGATGGCGAACAAGAAGACGATGATTTCGACGTGCCTTTGAAGGAACCCGAAATTAAGACAGCTGCCAAAGCTGCAAATGTTGCGGAGAAGCTTTTAGATTTCGCATATTTCACGGGCAACGAAGAACTTTGTCGAGCTGTATTAAATGTTAATGAGATTCTTACAGACATACGTTTAGCAGGGCAAAAGCAAGCGCACATAACAGATTATTTCAAACCATCTTAGCAGAACTATAGACACTATAACATCATATTTACAACGGCAATGTAGATGTTATGTTGGTAATGTAGAGACACAAAGGTTTTATAGTGGAGTTTTTAGAGAAATTTGTAATGATAGCTGTAGACAATAACATATTAAGACCACTATTGAAAGAATCATGTTTCAACAATCACTTATCATTTAAATATTAACCAACCTCTCATAAGCGGACACCCCCCGTAAGCGGACATCAGGTCGTGTTCCCGAGGGTGTCCGCTTACGGGAGGTTTGACTGTATTTATTCTCGATCACAAGGAAAGACAATCGTCACAATATCACAACCCACAGAGCACATGCACAACTCACAGTGCCTAATTATATCACTGATTACATTACCTACATATACACTTCTGCTTTAAGCTTATTGGTTCTAACAAAATTAATCCCGTCAAACCTAACAGTTTCCGACAGTTACAACCAAAATCATTTCCTCAAGAATAACCATCCTAGAATGATCAATCCATTGCATGAATTATATCCACAGTCCCAGAATGATCATTCCTGGTATAGAAACAATAACATTATCTACACATATATCTGGTACTCTGTGCGCAATTATTTCTTCATGAGGAACCATTCAATTTTCTAAAATCATATTTGAAAGAAAAGGGAACTTTCTTTATTTGTTCTCCATAATCCCGGACGAAGCCCGGGTACCCTGGCTAGTACGAAATAAAATTGATAAATAATAACCAGTTAAGACCAATCACTCCACTCTTAGTGTCCACCAGTACGAATGTCTACATGCGAGGAGTCTGAAAAGTTTTCAAATTTTTAAAGTGTGAAATGAGATCTGAAAAGATTTTTCCATATACTACATTCTTTGTCTAATAAGATCAAGACTAACCGACAGATAAGTACATAGGTAAGGAGGCACACAGACAGACAAGTGCGTAGATGTATAAGTATTTCCCCGCAGAATTTTAAGGATTTTCAGAAACTCGAATCGACCAAATCTCATGATTTGTTAAAAGGCCTTCCTTAATTTTTTTTTTCCAGTTTTTTTATTTTGACCATTACAATTTCCCTCAACGTGTTGTCTTCTCCCTGATTTTATTTATTTTCTTGTGAAATATTGAATGTTGTTATATTTACTCCCTTACTAAGAAGCAATCCAGTAGCTTCCTTATAAAAATTTCTCATGCATATATGAATACGATATTTGAATAGTTCATATCAATCAGACTAATTAACATATTCCTATCGATCAGATATAGCATTTTATGAACATATATGAGTCAGATATATAATATGTGAACATGTAGTTATTACTTTTGCAAAATAACTTCTCGTTATCGTGCATTGGTATAAGCTAGAAGTTCTGTACATATAATTCGATGGAAACATGATGGAGAAGCTCACGCTGTAACATATGACATGCTAAACAATATGAAAAACTTACGCTTTAATAAAAATAAAAAGAATGTTATTTGTACTATAATTTTGTAATCAGGATGGGAAGCTATTTTCTGCGATCTAAGCAGCAGAAATACTCCACCTTTAAGTTCATGTTCCCACGGTGGCGCCATGAGAGGGAACGACTGGGACTTGATCCCTCTTACTTCATTATCAGAACCTTTGGTCTGTTTGTTTGTTTGTTTGTTTGTTTGTTCGGTGAAATCCGTTGATAAAAAGATAATAAAGGTTTTAGCGCTGCAAAATGTTAATACAATTCCACCTCGGAGGATGCAATATTTCAAACTTTTGTCTGGGGATGGGTAAACACGGCTAGTAACTTTGATTCTTCGCACTCAATTCTATTCTTTTTAGATTCGTCCAAATCCGAGAAAAAGCAGCTTGTATGGGGGAATGTAAATTGTCGACATGGATTACCTCCTATAGCCTCAGTGTAGACTATCTTGCCCCAAATCAAAATTCCTAGCGGCACCTCTTTCTTCTCACCTCCATATCTTGTTCCCAGGAAATCCTCTCTTCATTCAATGACCACATGAATTAATATGCCAATCTTTTATCTAATTTAAACCAAAAGCATTAATAAATGAACGAGTCATATAATTTGTAAAATTCTCTGATTTAACTAACGAAATAAGCTTTTTCTTAAATTTATCGTGCCGTTAAATTTTTCTTTTGTTTTCTGTAAAGAAAAATGTAATCAACAAAACGATTGTGATTCGAATGCGACATGTATTAAAAAAGTTGGAACCTCGAACTCTACCTGCATATATAACACTGGATTGACAGTATATGGGAAAAACTGCAACAGTAAAATCTTTTGAATGTATTTTATTACCTTAAAATAATTTCCTCAGCATAAACCCTTATATAAAATAAAACAAATTACATCCTTGCTGTTCTAATTCTATAAATATCCTTTCTGCGCTTGTTTTAATCTTTGCCAATTTTAAAAAAAAAATCAACAAGGTCAAAGTAAAAATGAATAAAGTTCACATTACCAATTTTCATTGTAAAAAGAACAATTTTTTGAAGTTAAAATTCCAATAAATCTTAATCATTTCAACAAAATAAAGAAATCCTTGCCCAATGAGCTTCAGTTTCAGTGAGATTTAAATTAAACCCGAAATTAACTCACAAAAACTTTGTTTATCATATCTGTGAGTAGTCAATTTGTGATCATCAGTTTCCGTTCCACTTTTATCCTTATTTTTACAAATGTCATGTAACAATTAACCGTCAAATTACATTTCTTGAAAATCCATGAAATGTTGGATCGATAAAAGCCACCTCGTTTCTGGAAAATTCATCAAACATTTCCCACCGGTTATTCGATTAACTCGATCTTTCAAACGTTAAAAGGTCGAGAGGACTTTCTAAAAAGATCGAATTAGAAGAACTTTCATCTCGGCGTTTCTCTTATGAGGACAACAATGAGAATTAACTTGACTGTTTCCGAAACTTTCTACTATAAGAATACCTTTTGTATTATTTTACTCTTCCTAACACCAGCAGATTTCACTTGCCAAACCCAGATATTTTGCCAAATAAGATTTATAGTTTGTAAAAAACGTGTAACAAATATCAGAGCCCAGCGTATAATACGAAGGATAGGCATTTTAAATAGAAAAGTGCCAAGTAAATTTAAAAATTGTTTAATGGATCTAACATTTCGTCGCAAAGCTTGCAACATCTTCAGAGATAAATAACAAACACAGTGACGCTAATTATATAGTGACAGGCAAATGCTAACACATGCTAACAATTTTGAAATTTACTTGTCACTTTTTTCTTTAAAATGCCTATCCTTTGTATTATATGCTGGGCTCTGATATTTGTTACACGTTTACGATTCCCGCCTGGTGATTCTATCGCTGATATTATAAAGAAACGTTATGGAAATGGACCACTTACTGCCTTCAGGAAGTTCCAGCGCATTGAACGCAAACTTGGAAAGGCGAAGTCGGATCTGTCCTTTTTAACTAATTGTCAAAAGAGTGATGTTATTCCAAAATTTCTTCCCATTAAACTTGCTACTCGTTACTTACGAAACTCTCCTGCGTACCACCAATGACAAAAGAAACTGCTTGATGCAGAAATCCGCATCAAGAAATCCCGAATTCGCACTATGACAGCACAATCTTCACAAGCCAGTTCTTCGCTTGCCGACCTGGTCTCAACTTTGGACATGCTTCAGCTAAAATCTGTCTCAGCCCAAGAAAATTATCGTCACCCCAAGGGACGCGAATTGATTCAAAATAAGAAACTTTTCCGCCTTAGCCAAGAGTCCCATCAAGCCTCCACGATTAAACCTGATGATGTCATTTTCAATCATTGGAGCAGAACTTTAACCGAGCAAGAGAACAATCTTCTGGTCAAGGGTTTGAACTTCTTTAAACCGCCAAAGAGACTTAAGTACTGCGACTTCTTGATACCTTTCGAGTTATTGTATCGAAAGATCTTTCATGATCCTATCTCGTCCACCTTTGGCGTTAATGCTGATTTCTTGAAAACCAGAATTAAGGATATTGCCTTGAGTGGTTTTAGAAGCTACCACTCTCCGAACTCTATATTTTCTGAGGATGAAATAAGAATATTAAAGACTTTGAAAGATGACCCGAACGTTGTTATTATCAAGCCAAACAAAGGTAACGGATTAGTTATTTTCGATAAATAGGACTACAACCAGAAAATGATGGATATTCTGAATAATTCTGATAAATTCAAGAAGCTTGATCGTGATCCAGTCAAAATTTCCATTGAACGCGAAAATCGTATCAAGAACTTTCTTCGACAACTGAAAAAAGAGAATATTATTGATGTTACTCTCTACTCTAGTCCAAGACCAACTGGATCTCGTCCGGGTATCCTGTATGGACTTGCGAAGGCACACAAGCTTAACATTCCACTTAGACCTATATCTTCCTCCATTAACTCACACTCTTATAATATCGCTAACCAGTTAGTTTCCCTTCTTCTTCCCTTTTCCACCAAACAGTACCCCATCAATGATTCATTTTCTTTTCTCCAAGAACTACATTCTTTAGATTTAAACATAGACAATGTATTTATGGCTAGCTTTGATATAACTTCTCTCTTTAGTAACATTCTCTTAGATGAAACCATTGACATATTATCCAACGACTCTTTACTACTCGTACTCACTTTCAAGGCTTTTCTATTCCTGACTTTCGTAAAGTTCTTAATTTAGCAGTTAAGAACTGTCATTTCCTTTTTGATGGCTCTGTGTATGACCAATTGATAGTGTGGCTATGGGCTTGCCTTTAGGTCCCTTGTTCGCCAAAATTTTTCTTTGCAGTCACGACTCTGCCCGGATAAATAATTGTTCTTCTGATTTAAAACCTTTATATTATCGTCCTTACGTTGATGATTGTTTTGTCTCGTTTCGTTCTTCCGATCATGTTCTGCCATTTCATAACTACCTTAATTCACAGCATCGTAATATCAATTTTACTTTTGAATACGAAAATAATGACTATATTCATTTTCTTGATATTCTTATTAACCGCTCTGCTGGCACATTCCTAACTTCTGTCCTCCGTAAACCTACATTTACTGGTCTTCTGACAAATTTTAATTCTTTTATTGCATTCACCTACAAGAAAGGCTTAATATACTCTCTTCTTAACCGTTGTTTTTAACAATTGCTCTACATATCATACTTTTCTTTGTGAACTTGAGAAGCTTAAAAGTATTTTCATCTCTAGTGCCTTTCCTGCAAGACTTATCGACAGCTGCTTTAATTCGTTCCTTCACAAAGTTTCTTCACCTTTACCTAAACCTTTTACTGTTCCCAAACGTCTCATTTATTTCTCTTTACTGTTCACTGGCTTACACTTTTTACAGATCCAAACTCAATTAAAATAACTCTTCTCATCTGCCTTTTCCCATATCATCATTCGCTTTGTCCCTCGTCCCACTGTACGGCTTTCAAATTTCTTTTCTTTTAAGGACCGGATTCCCACACGTCTGAGATGGCATGTTGTTTATAAATTCACGTGTCAAGGCTGTGGAGCCATGTATGTCGGAGAAATATCCCAGCACCTCCACACGCGAGTCTCAGACCGTTTGCGAATCTCGGAGCTTATTGGAAAGAAACGGAAATGTCCTCCTACGGCCATTCTCTCACACTACGCTGACACTGGACACCGCATCGCATTTGATGAAGTTAAAATGATCAGCTCTTGTTACTCTGAGTCTGAGTTACTTTTACGGGAAAGTTTACTTATCTCCAAACTAAAGTAAAGAATAAAACAGACCAAAAATTGTCATCTTGTGACTTGATATTCAAGTTGATATTAAAGTTCACGGTTGATAGCTTTTTCCGATGGTAACATTCATTTTCTTGATTTAAAAATCTCTGACGATGACATCGACGTCTTTCGAAAAGATACTCACACCGGCCAATACACCCACTATTCCAGCTTTCAACTCTTTAGTCGCAAAGTCATTTGGATTAACTCTTTGTTTTACCGCGCTTTCCAAATATGCAGCTGCTCTTTGTTACTCAACCGGCAAATTTATTCGCTCAGATCCTTTATGTCTTGGAATGGTTTTCCAGCCAAAGTTAGAAACTTGCTCATTAAAAAACTCAAAGCCAAGCATTTCGGCAACTCCACCTCTTCCAACAAACCCTTTGATGACAATGATCCCAAAATTTGGCTAAGACTTCCCTACCTAGGTAAACAAGGTGAATTTCTTGATCGAAACTTAATTAAAAAACTACGGCGTAACCTAAAAGTTAAAGTTAATTTTGTTGTCATTTATCAAACCAAAAAAACTGCCTTTTTCGTTTCTAATAAAGACAAAATACCTGACCTTTCTCGAAACAACGTTATTTATGAAATCACTTGTCCTGGTTGTAATAACAAATATATTGGCAAAACAGAGCGCTGTCTACAAACTCGCCTTTTCGAACACTCTTACAACATCAACACCAGCGCTGTAGCACAACATCTTCTCAACTGTCCACATCCCCACGATCTCGGAAACCTCAATTCTCTCTGATAATCTTAACAACTCCTCTCCACCTTCCCAATCATATCTCAATAATTTTATCTTTAATAACTTTAAGGTAATTCATTCTTGTAAATCCAGTAGTTCGAACCTATTACTTATCCCCTCGCCCACCGCGCGAAGCGCGGTGCGAGGGTACTAATCTTGACGTGCGTGGAGTTCTGTTACATGCGTGGATACTAGGGAGAAAAATTTTCGCTTTGTGTATGTATCTTTATACATATATATATATATCCATGGTGTCCGGTCACTCAAAAATGCCGTGTGCAAGCTCGGGGACTGGTATGTTGTTGAACAAACCGTACTTAGGTTCCGTATTGAAGCAAATCGTTTTGGTCTCGTTCTTTTTTCCCTTGTATGGATCTCTCGCAAGTTGTTTACATTATTTGAACACTGAAGCCACTAAATGATTTAAGACCGGCAAAGGAAATGGCTTTCTTGGTGCCTGCGGCTGGTTTCGCCACCTCAGTAACTGGACAATTTGTGACTAGACAGAGCAGTTCTCAAAGTTAGCTCCTTGGAATATACATTTGCCAACTGTTCACTTTTTGCAGCAACGCTTTGTCTTCGTTCTTTCTGATTTATATGAACAAAAGACGTAAGGGAACTCGCTTGCTGTCTGGACATTTGCTAAGCGACTAACTGTATTAAAACGACATTCTTCGCTGAAGTTGAAAAGATGTCGATTAGTATAAATCTTGGGACTTTTCACGTTGTGGTAACCACTTACCTGAGCTGCACAATCACAGGTACGTCTGAATCAAGTAGCTTTGAAGTACAAGTTCTGCGAACGGAATTGTTTTGAGCAGCTTTCAAAAGTAGCTTCCCGACTTTATTCTTCCCTAAGGGAGACCTCTTGTACGAAATATTTCCGCATGGATTTTGCTAGTGTTTATTGGTAAAGTAGAATGAAGATTCTGGTTCATTCATCTCCGCAGGACGATTACTTTCGAACTTTTTGCAGTATTTAACCGGACAGCGTTCATGGTCAATTGTTTGAGAAGTGGGATTGAACACTCATCATCCAGAAGAGTTGTCCAGGCCATGACAGTCTTTGGATGCTTTCTCCGCTTTCCACACAAAGATTTCATCGCCTCAATCAGGATTTTTTCCCTATGAAATGTCGCCCCACTGAAGACGTTAAGATGTATTTCTGGCTCGAAACAAAAATGCAAGGTAAACAGCCACCAGGTGACTCGCTGCAAAACTACTTGTTTTTGGTCACCAAATTATTCTTCGGCAAAACAGTTGTCCGCTTCAGTCTTTCTCACTTCAAGAGTGATTTGTGCTTGATGACCTTTACCGTATTCGATCGGTAATGCTTTCATCGGGAGTTTAAAACCTCTCAAGAAAGTTTAAAGTCATCTGTGTGTAAATTTACCGTTAAACCCTTTGTGATGAGGTGCCACTGAATGCTTAGTTGAAAATACGCAAGAGTTGCAGGTTTATACGCCATTTTTCTTTTTTATTGATGTTTTGCCTTGGAAAAAGTACGTCTTTTACTTCCCTCTTCTCGTTCTTCTTTCGACAAAACTTGCACAAGGTTTGCTTTTATTTTGTTTTATGTTTTGTATTTTCCGATTTTTGGTCAGCGATAAAACTGCAGAATTCGTTCATGTTTTCTTCGTTTACTTCGTCGATTGCGTAATTCGTTTCATCTTCGTCACCAAAGTCTTGTACTTCCGGATGAATACTTAGCATAAACCCTTATCATAGCAGATCTTAAAGAAATTTGTAACCAACTTTGAGGTAACGTATAATTTATCAATTTTTAAAGTCAAAAAAAATGTCAGAAAAATATTCAATCATGAGCTGTCCGTAATGCTGGTATCCGTTTGATAACCTATGAGAATGCTCCACTTTTTAGACGGGAAGTCTGGCCATCTAATAAAACAAGCTTTCTTTAAGCCAAAGTGAGTGAGAAGTCTAATTGGTAAATTACACGAATTAGCATAAACCCGCAAATAATTCAGGGTATTGATCCTATCATTCATTGTTTAATAATTTGATTGTAAGGATGGGCATCTTACCATTTGTTAAACCGTTCAACGTTATTCTCACCAAACTTTTGTTTTAATAAAGCAGAATTGAAATTTTAGACGTAAATATGAGTATAAGCAGTCTAAATATAAAATAATTTCCAGTTTGGATTGTTGTTTATTTGCGGCCAAATTCTGTGCGGATTTTTTTTATTGCATGTCCAATACCAGTTATAGTTATAGTCAGGAGGATTTGTCTTTTTGAGAAGTTTGAAAAATTATCAATGTTACTTGGATTCTCGAGAGATATATTGGAAGGGTGGGCGAGGGGTTGTTGCGTGCACGTATTTCTAGTTTTAGAAGCTCCCTTAATCAAACTTTATAAGCCGGGAATGAACAGTGGCCTAAAGGCCAGCAAAGAAATTTCACTTTTCGTCTGATCCGACATTTCCATATTTCTCAGCCACTCGACAATTGTCTGGGTTTTCTCCTGTCTAGCAAGCTGTCAATCTCACATGTGTTAATATCCGACTATGTTAATTTCGTTGTTAATAACCGATGACATCATCCTTGTAATTACATATATATATATATATATATATATATAACGTAGTGAACTTTGTAAACATCTTGGTCTGATGATGACTCTGAAATAGAGCAGAAATATTACCGTTTTCAACTTGTCTGTTTCTTGTTCCAACTTGAATAACAAGTCACAAGATGACAATTTTCAGTTTGTGTTGTATTCTTTACTTTTTCAAATTGTCCTCTGGTTGTGGTTTCTCCAAACTAAAGCCTTCTTTAAATGCCAACATGCGCTCAGCTCCACTTTTTCTGTTTTGATTCATCTTACTGCTTTTGCTCTAACTATTTACGGTCTGTTGACCTACTGTCAGTTAGTGTAATATTTCTTTTTATTCTTTCACTCTATTGGTTATCGCATGTCTTAGCATTTGCCTGCCACAATATGATTAGCGTCACTGTGCTTGTTATTTATCTCTGAAAATGTTGCAAGCTTTGAGACGAATTGTTAGCTCCATTAAACAATTTTGAAATTTACTTGTCACTTTTCTATTTAAAATGCCTATCCTTCGTATTATATGCTGGGCTCTGATATTTGTTACAGCTTTACGATTCCCGCCTGATGACTCTATCGCTGATATTATAATGATTTATAGCTAAGTAAATTTACTCTATCCACGCAGGATCAGTCTTCTATTAATTTACTCTATATAACCATGGATGGTTTTCCTACTTCAAAGGGACACGTCCTGCCGCGAAAACGTTACTGAACATGTAATCTTTACCTTTCTTTCCAGCAATCCATATATCTTATATACAGTGTGGATTATAACGGTCGGCAATCGGCTATTTGCCGAACAAAAATGCCGAATGGCCGATCAATTTTATTCTGCACGGACATCTTGACCGATCAAATAAAATACACAGTTTTCATCTAACTCAAAGGCCTATTTTTGATTAATACTGTTTAAAAAAACATAAAGCTACCAACTGTTAAATATTTGGATGGAAAATAGTGTACAGAAAGAAACCTTGAGCTTTTCTTTTAGCAGACACATTTGACAGACTGCACTTATTTTGTTGTAGAAATCGCCATTTGAAAATTGAAATATTTAATTATCGAGCCCAGCCTACTCTCAGATTCCGCACCGTTTGCTCGCACGTGTAATTGCACGTAGAAGAAACACGTGCAGATCATGCAAAGTTTAAAGTTCAAATGCGTTTTTACACGTGTATATTATAGTTCCATTTTTCCATTGCTATGGCCTCTAAGCGATCAATCGACGTTTCGGCTAGCGGTTCAGACAACCAGCCTAAGAAACCCAGGAGAACTATATCAGTAGCAACCTTTGCTACTGATATAGTTCTCCTCAATAACATTGGAAAAAATCTTGTGTTTATGTTCAATACTTTACAGAAAGGTGTTTACGTTCCTATAAGCTATAAACAGTTAAGATTGTAGTTTTTACTTACATTTGTAAGTGTAACTTTCTCAGTTACTTTAAAGAACATTTTCATGAAAATTGAGGTGTATGACTTGTGTGACTTCATATTTTGTATTTATTATCATAACATAACTGACAAAAAAAAAAATTATTGGAAAGGCCGGCCGACCATTTTTAGCCAATGTCCGAGCAACTGTCGAGTTGACCGGACATTTGTCAGACCCAAGCAAAATCGTTATAATCCACACTGCTTATATAGCCGCGACGAGGACCATATCGTTCTTACAAATACTCGAAATCTTTCAGCATAAATTAAGTATAACAAATATATTCTAAACAAATCAAAAAGAACTTTATACAAAAAAAAGCACCATATCTAAATATCTTCAAATCGAACGAAATTCATCAGCATATTTTCTTTGAATTTTATTATTTCTATGAAATTAAAAGTTTCACCAGTACAATGACACTCTATAGTTTCTCGTATTTATTCTATATTTTTTACATCTCCTAATGCATAACTTTTCTGCCTTTTTTAAACACGGACAAAAGGAATATACCAAATACTTCATATTCGGATGCGACCTCCATTAAAAATAACGGATATTATAGCTGTAAATGTAAGCCAGGTTCTACAGCAGACGGAAAAAAATGTACGAGTAATTCATTAGACTCAATACTATTCGCTCTAAATGATAATCCCACCACAAAATGTTTAAAAAAAATTACACTATTTACATATTTCCTTCCCTTTTATTTCTGTTTTAAGCTCTTCTAAGAAAATTTTAGTGTTTGCCGATCTGTACGAACAGAAAAATAAAGATCGATGTAAAACCGAATAACGTGAGGTTTTTCTTACTAAAAGCAAATCAGGTTTACGTTAACACCCGTTCGATATTAATCTTCGTCCCCCTGTAAAAAAATTCTATCCTGCCTATATAGCTTCACTGTAAATGAGATTTAAATTAAATCTGAAATTAACTAACAAAAACGTTGTTTCTCATCTCTGCAAGTGGTTAATGAAAGATAACAAAAACCCGTTGCATTTTTATCATCCTTTTTACAAACGTCGTTTAACAATTAATCTTAAAACTATATTTCTTGAACATCCACGAAATGGTTGACCGATAAAAGTCTTTTCAATTCCAGAAAATTGATGCGACACTTTATCGCCGGTTATTCAATTAACTCGATCTTTCAACGGCTAAGCGGTGGTGAGGACTTTCTAAAATCACCAAATTTAAAACAAGTCCACGTCACTTTTTCTTGTAAGAGGACAACAACGAGAAGAAACTGGCCTGTTTCCGAAACTTTCCACTGCAAAGGAACTTTTTCTGTTATTTACTATTCCTAAAACGAGGAGAGGTCTCTCGCCAAACAAAGTTACGTTCCTAAATGTAACTTATAATTATGTAAATTTACACTATCCAGGAACAATCAGAATTTTATTAATTTACTCTACATAAGCATGGACGCTTTTCCTACCTAAAAGGAAAGGTCCCACCGCGAAAAGGTTACTCAGCATGTAATCTTTACCTTTCCTTACCAGCAATCCATATTCTATTTTATAAGGGCGACGACCGTTATTTCTATCCTGCTGATGGTCAAAATCTTTCAGTACAAATTAATTACGACAAGTATATTCTAAAGAAGCCAAACAACAGTTGAAACAGGAGAAACGCTGTATCTAGTGAGCTTTAAAGTGCACGCAATTAATCCGCATATTTTCTTCGAATTTTTCGGTTTAATCGATCTTAAAAAGTTCGTCACACCACTAGATCTTTGCAGTTGTTCCTATTCATTCTACATTCTTATCAAATCTACACGTATAATTATTTTTACCTTTTAGACATAGACGAATGTAAGAATACAAGTGTTTGTCATTCGAATGCTTCCTGCACTAACTCTAATGGATCGTTTAGCTGTGCATGCAACACAGGATTCACAGGAGATGGAAAAAAATGCACCGGTAATTCTTTGCACTCAATTTTATTCACTGTAAGTGATCATCGCAGCACGAAGCGTTTCCATAAAATACCACTGCTTACATCCCTCCCTCACTTTTCTTTCTGTTTCGAGCTCTTCTGAGAAAATTTTAATCCTTGCCGTTCTATACGAACAGAAAAATAAAGATGGATGTAAAACCGAATCAAGTGAGATTTCTCTTACTGAAAGCACTTCAGGTTTAAGTTATCATTACGTTCGATGTTAATCTTCGTCCCGCCGCAAAGAAATTCTTCACTCCCTATATAGTTTCACTGTAAAGGACATTTAAATTAAATGTCAAATTACCAGACGAAAACATTGTTTCTCATCGATGTAAGTGGTTAATGAAAGATAACAAGAATCCGTTCTACTTTTATGGTCATTTTTTCAAATGTCATCAAACAATTAATCTTCGAACTACATTTCTTGAACATCCGGGAAAAGGTGGACGGATAAAAGCCTCCTCATTTCTGCAAAATTGATGCGACACTTTATCGCCGATTATTCAATTAACTCGATCTTTCAACGGCTAAGCGGTGGTGAGGACTTTCTAAAATCACCAAATTTAAAACAAGTCCACGTCACTTTTTCTTGTAAGAGGACAACAACGAGAAGAAACTGGCCTGTTTCCGAAACTTTCCACTGCAAAGGAACTTTTTCTGTTATTTACTATTCCTAAAACGAGGAGAGGTCTCTCGCCAAACAAAGTTACGTTCCTAAATGTAACTTATAATTATGTAAATTTACACTATCCAGGAACAATCAGAATTTTATTAATTTACTCTACATAAGCATGGACGCTTTTCCTACCTAAAAGGAAAGGTCCCACCGCGAAAAGGTTACTCAGCATGTAATCTTTACCTTTCCTTACCAGCAATCCATATTCTATTTTATAAGGGCGACGACCGTTATTTCTATCCTGCTGATGGTCAAAATCTTTCAGTACAAATTAATTACGACAAGTATATTCTAAAGAAGCCAAACAACAGTTGAAACAGGAGAAACGCTGTATCTAGTGAGCTTTAAAGTGCACGCAATTAATCCGCATATTTTCTTCGAATTTTTCGGTTTAATCGATCTTAAAAAGTTCGTCACACCACTAGATCTTTGCAGTTGTTCCTATTCATTCTACATTCTTATCAAATCTACACGTATAATTATTTTTACCTTTTAGACATAGACGAATGTAAGAATACAAGTGTTTGTCATTCGAATGCTTCCTGCACTAACTCTAATGGATCGTTTAGCTGTGCATGCAACACAGGATTCACAGGAGATGGAAAAAAATGCACCGGTAATTCTTTGCACTCAATTTTATTCACTGTAAGTGATCATCGCAGCACGAAGCGTTTCCATAAAATACCACTGCTTACATCCCTCCCTCACTTTTCTTTCTGTTTCGAGCTCTTCTGAGAAAATTTTAATCCTTGCCGTTCTATACGAACAGAAAAATAAAGATGGATGTAAAACCGAATCAAGTGAGATTTCTCTTACTGAAAGCACTTCAGGTTTAAGTTATCATTACGTTCGATGTTAATCTTCGTCCCGCCGCAAAGAAATTCTTCACTCCCTATATAGTTTCACTGTAAAGGACATTTAAATTAAATGTCAAATTACCAGACGAAAACATTGTTTCTCATCGATGTAAGTGGTTAATGAAAGATAACAAGAATCCGTTCTACTTTTATGGTCATTTTTTCAAATGTCATCAAACAATTAATCTTCGAACTACATTTCTTGAACATCCGGGAAAAGGTGGACGGATAAAAGCCTCCTCATTTCTGCAAAATTGATGCGACACTTTATCGCCGATTATTCAATTAACTCGATCTTTCAACGGCTAAGCGGTGGTGAGGACTTTCTAAAATCACCAAATTTAAAACAAGTCCACGTCACTTTTTCTTGTAAGAGGACAACAACGAGAAGAAACTGGCCTGTTTCCGAAACTTTCCACTGCAAAGGAACTTTTTCTGTTATTTACTATTCCTAAAACGAGGAGAGGTCTCTCGCCAAACAAAGTTACGTTCCTAAATGTAACTTATAATTATGTAAATTTACACTATCCAGGAACAATCAGAATTTTATTAATTTACTCTACATAAGCATGGACGCTTTTCCTACCTAAAAGGAAAGGTCCCACCGCGAAAAGGTTACTCAGCATGTAATCTTTACCTTTCCTTACCAGCAATCCATATTCTATTTTATAAGGGCGACGACCGTTATTTCTATCCTGCTGATGGTCAAAATCTTTCAGTACAAATTAATTACGACAAGTATATTCTAAAGAAGCCAAACAACAGTTGAAACAGGAGAAACGCTGTATCTAGTGAGCTTTAAAGTGCACGCAATTAATCCGCATATTTTCTTCGAATTTTTCGGTTTAATCGATCTTAAAAAGTTCGTCACACCACTAGATCTTTGCAGTTGTTCCTATTCATTCTACATTCTTATCAAATCTACACGTATAATTATTTTTACCTTTTAGACATAGACGAATGTAAGAATACAAGTGTTTGTCATTCGAATGCTTCCTGCACTAACTCTAATGGATCGTTTAGCTGTGCATGCAACACAGGATTCACAGGAGATGGAAAAAAATGCACCGGTAATTCTTTGCACTCAATTTTATTCACTGTAAGTGATCATCGCAGCACGAAGCGTTTCCATAAAATACCACTGCTTACATCCCTCCCTCACTTTTCTTTCTGTTTCGAGCTCTTCTGAGAAAATTTTAATCCTTGCCGTTCTATACGAACAGAAAAATAAAGATGGATGTAAAACCGAATCAAGTGAGATTTCTCTTACTGAAAGCACTTCAGGTTTAAGTTATCATTACGTTCGATGTTAATCTTCGTCCCGCCGCAAAGAAATTCTTCACTCCCTATATAGTTTCACTGTAAAGGACATTTAAATTAAATGTCAAATTACCAGACGAAAACATTGTTTCTCATCGATGTAAGTGGTTAATGAAAGATAACAAGAATCCGTTCTACTTTTATGGTCATTTTTTCAAATGTCATCAAACAATTAATCTTCGAACTACATTTCTTGAACATCCGGGAAAAGGTGGACGGATAAAAGCCTCCTCATTTCTGCAAAATTGATGCGACACTTTATCGCCGATTATTCAATTAACTCGATCTTTCAACGGCTAAGCGGTGGTGAGGACTTTCTAAAATCACCAAATTTAAAACAAGTCCACGTCACTTTTTCTTGTAAGAGGACAACAACGAGAAGAAACTGGCCTGTTTCCGAAACTTTCCACTGCAAAGGAACTTTTTCTGTTATTTACTATTCCTAAAACGAGGAGAGGTCTCTCGCCAAACAAAGTTACGTTCCTAAATGTAACTTATAATTATGTAAATTTACACTATCCAGGAACAATCAGAATTTTATTAATTTACTCTACATAAGCATGGACGCTTTTCCTACCTAAAAGGAAAGGTCCCACCGCGAAAAGGTTACTCAGCATGTAATCTTTACCTTTCCTTACCAGCAATCCATATTCTATTTTATAAGGGCGACGACCGTTATTTCTATCCTGCTGATGGTCAAAATCTTTCAGTACAAATTAATTACGACAAGTATATTCTAAAGAAGCCAAACAACAGTTGAAACAGGAGAAACGCTGTATCTAGTGAGCTTTAAAGTGCACGCAATTAATCCGCATATTTTCTTCGAATTTTTCGGTTTAATCGATCTTAAAAAGTTAAGTAGTCAATAATATGGGGATTCAGGGACAATTTTTCCAACATCGCTTCGCTGAGAACTTCGTTCGATCACTTCCGGTCACTTCCGTTCTCTTCCAGGAATTTGTTAACGTTACCGGGAATTTCAACACATTTTAAAAATGGGTCAAAATTTTTCAAAGTGTCACAGGGGAATAACCTTAACATTACAAATATTCCAAACATTCCATACATGCTCAATCTCCGTAACAACTAGCCTTGCTCGATGTCAACAAAAAAACTATTTTCGGTTTGCTCAGTTGTTAGGGAGATTAGGCATGTATGGAATGCGGGAAAAGCCCCTCAACGACTGGTGGGGGAATTACCTTTTTTGACAGAACCGAAGGTCCACACGAAGCGGTTTTAAGGAAACTCTAATAACACTATAAATATAAATTGATTCTAAGAATTTTGTTTTAAATAAAATGTATGATATAGTTTTAAGAAATACTAATAGATATTTATTTACAATATGTAAAAAATGCTTGAAAATTCTAAATTTTTACCTAAGATTTAGTAAATTGTTTAGATTTTTTTGGAATAATGTTTTTAAACTTTATATTTATATTTCAGAACCTAGAACATTTCGATGTAAAATTTGCGGAAAAATTAGTTATTATCAAAATTTAATATAAATAAATGGATAATTGTATTTCAAAAACAAAAAGTAAAAATAATACACACGATTCAAGTATTGAAAATCATATTGAAAATAATATTAAAAATAATGATACAAATTTGGATATAAATCTTCACGGGTATCCACCAATAAATTTTAGAAAAGTTAAAAAAAGTGGTTTTAGAATTGGCGCTCATGTTGATATTGGTTTTAAAGATTTTGAAGCTGGAGCAACTTTTGGAAGAAATTCTATTCAAGAAATTAATTTTTCAGAAAATAATAATCATTTAAAATTACTAAAATCTTTTGAAAATGAAGATAAAAATGATACAGAAAAAGATAAAATAATTGCCTCATTAATTAATTTAAAAAACGAACAAAATACAAAACCACAAAAAGAAGATAATTAATTTTGTAATTTTATAATAAAATTATATTATAAAATTATTTAATCACTTGTTGAAGGTTGATCATTTGATTTTTTACTTTGTTTTTTAATAACATGTTTTCCAACCGTTACTCCACCAGACAATATTCCTAAATATGGTAAATATGGTGATAGTTTTTCAACCACAGATTTAACATCTCTTTTTAATAATTTATCTTTAACCAGTTCTTTTTCCAATTCTTCGCTGCTTTCAATTGCTTCTAACCCTCCTAATAAATCTGCAAATTTACTAATTAATAAATCTGTTAAAAATACGTTTGCTTTTTCTGCTTGTTTTACCTCATATTCAGCATAAATTTTTGATATAACCTTATCACTTGATTTTTTCAAATTTTGTACTGATTGACTAATTTCCCCATCTTCAGACAATTTTATCAATTCTTCGCGTTTTTTCATTACTTCTTTTTTCACAGAGTTCGCTCTGCTCTCATCTTGCGTTTGCTTTTCTTCACCACTTGCAGCTTCGCTGCGGAGAGCTTCGCTCGATGCGGTTGTGCTTGTCTCAATTTGCGGTACTTCTATATGTTCACTATTTTCACTCATTTATTTTATAACCAAATGGAAAAATTAAATTAATTTCTAATCTTGAATATTTTTTTGTTTTCAAAGTTTCTAAAATTTTTTCCAATTCTTTGCGGTCACCTAAATCTAAATATTCTTGAATTATTGTAGCCATATCTTTTTTATTCGGATTATAAAATGTAACCAACTTTGAAATATTTTCTCTAAATGGTTTAGCAATAGATGTAAATTGTTGTGTTATAACTACAACAGAAAGATTATAATGTCTAGCGCTAAATCCCAATTTAACCAATTCACTTGTTCTATTTTTAACATTTTTTCCACTTGCACAATCATCCAATATGATTAAACTTTTACTTCCTTTTGAAAAGTCAACTATAAATTTTAACCAATCTTCAACATTATCTTGGTCACAAGGAATAGCAATAAAATCTTCATCTTTATCATATTTCCAATTTTCATAAGTTTTATTCCATTCAAATGTCTAATGTTCTTAAATGTTCATCTAATGTTCTTAAATCAATACATAATGCGAAAGAATCTTTGTAGAATTTTTCAATATCCATAACTGCATCACAGTCAAAATAATTACAACGAAATATTCTAAGTGCTTCTTCAAAAAATCTTCTTTTCGGAAAACCTTGGGAATATATGCTATTTGGTACTCCTTCAACACTAATTTTGACGTCTGTTATATTTGGATAAACAAATTGTTCACTATCTGTTACAGTTTTATTTCTAAATAGCAACACAACTGCTTTCATACTTTTCCGTGGGATATTTATGGTTTCATTGTGTAAAGTCGCATCTTTATCCCATTCTACTGTTTTCATCAAAGTTACATAATTATATGATAGTGATCTTCCAGTAGTGTAATTTGTTAAAACATCAACTGCTAAATCTTGGTTTTCAATCGTTTCATATTCCAATTCTAAATTTTCTAATTTGTATCCGCCAACACTTTCACCACTTTGTGCTATCATAATTTCACTTGCTTTTGGGAAAGTTAAAATATATTGAAAATTATTAATCATTCCATAAGGAGCATATAGCCCATGATCTGATAGTATTTTTTCCAATTTTAAGCACTGTTTTGTACCATAAATATCAAACATTAGTTTATCAGAAACTTTTTCTGCGCTTCCACTTGTTGCTCCAGAGTCATCTTTTGAAATTAATTTTCTAAGGTTTTCTCTAGCGATTCCATATTCAACCATGTCAGCTCTTTCGGATTCAGGTTTCCAAAGATCTTTGTAAATTTCCAAAAGAGATTCTCCGCTATTATCATAAACAATTTCACCAGCAAATTTAACGACTAGTCTTTTCTTTAACAATTTTGATAAATTATTTAAAAACCATGACTTTGTATTTGAATTTCTAAAATTAAATAACAATCTTAATGAATCGGGTACAAGACACAAATTAGGGTTTAATTTTGGGATATCTATATAAAGGTCTTCTTCTGGATTTACTGAATTTGGATTTAAAGTTACAACATGTCTTGTTCTGATTCCTTTAATATCACTCATTTTGGATCTTTTATATCCTGGGTATAGTTCGTTTATTCTATTCATTTTTTATTATATAAAAAAAATTTTTTTATTTTCTTTTTCTGTCTTTGTATTCATTGTATAAAAAGTAAGTAATTGCAATAGCTAATATCCATAAATTTTTAGCTAGAAAAGAAATACCTTTTGCTCCCCATGCTAATATTTGAGAAATTAAATTTAAAAGTGCTGAAAAAACTGCGCCTAAATTTTTACCTATATTTGCAATTGCTTTTGCTACTTTTCCAACTGCATTTGCGCCTAGTTTTAATGCCATTCTTGCTCTCATAACTATTAAAGTAATTATACCCGCTACAGAAATTGCTACTGCTGATAAACCTAATAAATTTTCTTTTGCCCATTTTTTAAATCTTTCTAATCTACCGAGGTCGGAATCTTCAATATTTTCATTTAAAATTTGTGTTCCTTCTTCACTAATCGGTTTTTCATTAATTTCAAGTCTAGTTTTATCTGCATATAATTTTGCAATTTCTGAAAAACCTTCATATATACTTTTTTGAGGTTCAGCTGTTTCTAAATCAGCTTTATTTTTCCAATATTCATATTCTCTATCAAATGATCTAATTTTTTCACGTAAAACATTTTTTCTTTCATTTTCTGGTAAATCAAAGTAATCAGCACCACCAACCGGAGAGACAGCTTCTTCAAAATTTAATAAACCTCTAAATTCTCTTAATTCATCTGAATCAAATAATGATCTTCTTGGATCATTTTCATCTCTAACTAATTTAATCAAGTTATTTTCATCAATTACTCTATTAACTTCATTATCAATTTTTGAAATGGTGCTTTCAACTATATTTTTTCTCTCAATCTCTTTCATTTCAATATTCTCATAGCTTTCACCACCTTCGGCGGATATTTTTCTATCTATAATAGAATCTGGTGTTTTTTTATATTCTTGTTTTGCTTTTTCTAAAATATCTGTAAATTCATTAACATAAGACTTATTCCATTTTGCAAATAATTTTAGTTTATTGTCATTACTGACATTACCAATTCTTTTATCTTTGTAAATAATTGAGACACTTCCTTTTTCATTTCTTTCAAACCTAGTTTTTTCTAACAATATTGTATTATTTTCTCCATTTTTCTTTTCAGGAACGAAATCAAATATTTTTTTGAAAGTATTTTTTTTATCACTAGTTACTGATCTTTTAATTCCTCCCAAAATTTTTTTTTTGGATCTTTTAAAAAAACCTTCAGACTCAGTTTCTTTAACTCTAGTTACTCTGGTGTTTTGGTCTGGGAGTAATCTAGTAGTTTCTCCAGTATCTACATTTGTATCAGCATAATTTTCTCCGCTTGTTTCTTCAACCTCACGTTCTTCCTCTTCTTCTTCCTCGCGGTCTCTTATATTTCTATCATTTAATTCTGTATCATCAAAACCGTTATTATCCATTTATTTTATACATTTTATACATTTTGAATATTTTCTTCTTCAATCCAAGAGTTATGTTTATTGTCATAACCTTCCCACTTTACCAAAACCATTTTTTTTCCTTTGACTTTTTTCCTTTTTAATATTTTCTCTACTTTATACAGACCACTCAAGTGATTTTTATCCACAGCAGACAATTCCTGTTCATAAAATTTTCCAATAATTGGTTCTCCTTCAAGGTCTTCCACTTCATACATGTTTGGGTCACCTCTAAATACTTTTACAATTTTAAAAATTTCTTCTGTAAAATTAGCTTCATAACCTTTTTTAAAGATATTCTTATATTTAGAAATTCTAACAGTATCACCAATTCTAAATTTAGGTAAAGGTAAGCCACCCAATGGGTGGCCATATAGCGTATTCCACACTTGGTATTTGTTAGATTCATTCACATCAACAGGTTTCATTAATATACTACTGTGTTTAGTATTATTATAATTATTTACGAGTTTTTTCAATATGTTAACCCAATTATAAGTTTTATTGTTGTAGAAATATTTCCACATGGATGTTTTTAAAGTTCGATTAAATCTTTCAACTATAGCTGCTTTTTTAACAGATTTAGAGGAAAAATATTCAACATCATGTTCCTTCAATAACCACTTTACACCAAAATTATAAAATTCTTTTCCTTCATCAAATTGAGCTACATTTGGATATTTACCAAATCTTTTTTTGAATTTATTCAATAATTTATTCGCAGCTAACGTCATGTTATAAGTATCTTTTCTATAAACAGGAATAGCAAACGCATATCGACTCAAAATTTCAACAGCAGTAAGAATCCAATAATAATCATCATTATCTTTTTTATATTTTTTCATATCAATTAAATCCATTTGTATTTGATCACCCAAGTCTTTAACAAATGTTTTTTGAAATTTATGTCTTTTTACAATTGGTTTAAATCTTGTAAAAGTATCTTGTGTTTTTAACCAGTCTTGTACAATTTTTCTACTAACATTTAATCCCCTGTCTTTTGCTTTTTGATAAAGTCTTTCTGCAGATTGATAGCCTGTTTTAGGATTGTAATAAATATCTCTTAACTCTTGTTCAATAACAAATTCTTTGTCGTTAACTTTGTTAGCGCTCACTTCTTTCGCGTTCATTTATTTTTATTAAAATAAATAATGAGTTCAACTGACATTGAAAAAGCTGAGAAAAAATATTATGGAAATGAATATGATTTTGTGGTTAATGAAAGAAAAAGTTTGGATAAAAAATTTAAAGAAAATTTTTTGAAAAAATATCCATATGCAGACATGACAAAGTTTTATTTCGAGCATGATATTAATAAAGATGGAAGTTGGGAAAAAACAATAACATATTTCAAAAACAATGAATATATTTCAACAGACATAAATTCAGATACATTTAAAAATGACCCAAATATGACAAAATATTTAACAATAAATAAACCAAAACCAAATTTTCCAAAAATTTGGAAACTTGGTGGAAGTATACAAGAATTACCAAGAGGAAAAAGACATGTTGGTTATACAGGGAAATCATATTATTGGGATAATTTTCCTACACAATATGTTTTAAGTTATACTATTAACCAGTTTAGAATTTATGTAAACAATACAGATTATTTTCAAAGTAATTTACCCGGATTAAATATAACTACAAATGATAATGCAAAATGGTCTCTAAATGAGCCATATTTTCAAAGCATTATAGGAACATGGATTGCAACTTATGCATGTGGAATTTCAATCCAACATTTATTATTTTCAGATGATGTTCCAAAACAAATTACATCATTTATGAGATTTCATCTATATTTTACAGTTAGAAGAATTATGTGGCAATTGAGAAATGGTGATGATAAAACATTTTATAAATTTAATGCTGGTTTTTTAAAAGATCACTATCCAAAATGGACATGGCAAGAAATTTCAGGAAAAAAAAGACACATTGGAGATTCTCATGCAATTGATATGAGCACACCATGGAGAGGATGCTACGCGTATCAACATGGTCCTGGTCAAATTAGAGACACACAAAATGATTATAAAAAATTTATTCCAAAAATTTCAGATGGATTAATAAAAAAAGGAACAGAATTATTAAATCACAGCATTGAAGCATACCTTTATGCAATCCTTGGAGCACAAGCTAGAACTAAACAAAGTATTGTTTCAAATAGAGCTTCAGAATTGGAAGTACAAAAAGTTTTTAGACAAATTTTTGAAGATTCTATAATAAATTATGATACAGCAGTCTGGATAAATAATATGAATACAGCTATAACCGCAACAAATGTAATTTTAAATACAGCTATAAGTCCAACTTTATGGTTGATTCCATCATCTTTAATAATTTTAAAAGAACCTATTGAAGGATATAATAATAAATTAAAAGTTTCTGATGAAAATATGGTTTTTGGAATTAATGAAAAATTAAATTATTACGGTGGAGAAAACAAAACAAAATTACAGGGAAACGAAGTAAAGAAAAATGATCGACCGAAGGTCTCGCCGCTTCGCGGAATAAAGAAAAATGAATCCAAAAAAGATATAAAGAAAAATGAATCCAAAAAAGATTTGAAAAATACATTAAAAGACATTTCAAGCCCTTCAGGCTCGCCGCTTCGCGGTCTTTCAGGTAAATCGTCAAAAACACCCATTGGGTCAAGTGATAATTTATTTATTTTATCTTTATCAATAATTGGAGGAGTTTTAATTTCAAAATATATATTATAAAATAAATGACAAATCTTAAAATATTTATCAAACAAGACGAGACCGGTGAAAATCGTGAAAAAATAATTCAATTAGAAGAACCACTTGTATTAACTCATTGTGGAGGTATGTTTGTAAAATCAATAAGTATATTTTGGAATTATAATAATTTATATCAAAATATTCATCATTATACTTATGATACACAAGGTGTTAATACAAAGATTAACTTCAAAGATGGATATTATACCTTTAATATTTTAAAAACTGAATTAGAAAATGTTGGAAAAATAGAATTAGAACAAATTGATTATTCTGGAAAATGTACAATAAAATCAGATAAAACTTTAAATTTACAAACATTTGGTCCAATCATAGGATTTCCAGAGAATAAAGTAATACAAGCAAATACATTAACAGAGAGTGACAGCGAGGTAAATATTAATAACAACTTGGAATATGTAAACATAAGCTGTAATATGATTGATAAAAGTAAAAATTTTGTAGATGGTAAAAGAAGTGACATTCTTATTCAAATTCCAATAACAACAGAACAAACATTAAAAGGAAGTGTCTCTAAAATTTATCCACCTGAAGAAACAGGACCAGGAGGAGGAATAAAATTATCAAATGGAATATATAATGAATTAATATTCAAAGTAGAAGGAAATAATTCATTATCAATAGGAAATGTTTTGTTAGAAATTATTATAAAATAAATGAGTTTATTCTATGGATATGAAAAAGTTAACGATAATATAACAACAGGAGGTTTACCAACAACAGGAGGGGATATGACAGGAGATATTAACATGGGTTCAAACCATATCATAACATCAGTTGACCCAACAAAAAGAGAACACCTTGCTAGAAAAAAATATGTAGATGATTTAGTAAGAAGACACACAGATGTAGATTATCTATCAAGAAGAGGAGGTACAATGAGAGGAAATATGATATGGGTCCTAATAAAATTACAACAAATTTGAACCCTATAAGTGATAAAGATTTAGCGAGGAAGAAATACGTTGACGACCGTATTGACAGCAGTTTAAACATTCTCAAAAAGGATGTTAGTTTTTCAGTGTTGAAAGATAATTTTTCTTTGAAATTTCATAATTTATACTTCATTGAATATAATTTAATTTATGATTTGTTGTTTGAAAGAAACGGCGGAAAAGTAAAAGAACTAATTGATTATGGAATTGAAGGAAACAATTTTAAACAAACAACAAAAAGTCTTCAACCTTCATTGTGTTTAGAAAGTGAAAAAGAAAATAATAAATATTTTTTAAAATTTAACGGTGGTAGAATGATTTCAGATTCCAATATTAATCCGATATCGGAACTGCATCAGGAAAAAAAGATATTGTAAATGTTTTTGTTGTTTATAAATTGAATTCTGTTCCTTCATCTGGGAGTGATTGGTTAAGAGGGGGAATTTTTGGGCATGATAATGGAGGTTATGATAAATTTGTTTGTTTTGCAAATCCATCCACAAAAGAATTAGTTATTTCTGGAGATAGTGCTGATTTTTTTGGTATTGGTTCAAATCCTGTAAATCATAGAACACCAATTGCAGCCTTCAAACCGAAGGCCAATGCTGGAATCCTGAATAAATGGATATGTTTGAGTATTCATTGGGATATGTATACAACACCCGAAGGGCAGCAAGCTGGTAATAATGAAAGTAGTGTTTATTGTAATGGAAAAAAGTTAACATCTTTTACATCCAAAACTACTTCAGGAGATACAACTTTGACAATTGGGGATATAAAAAACGGTACAAGTTCACCTTTTGATGAATCAATATCTTTCTTTTCAATTTTAAAACACGAAAAAATGACAGAAAAAGAAATTTTGTTTTATCATTATGTTCTTTGCAATTTGTATAACGTCGATCATGATGCTATTAATATATAAATATATCATTAAATATAAAAAATGTATCATGAAATATATAAAAATAAATGAGTGTTATATTTAATGATGATGATTTTAGTTTAAAAACACAAAGTGAAAAAAATTTCATTTTAAATGAATTTGATAAAAAATTATCTTTAACAGGAGGTACGATGACAGGTGATATTAATATGGGAAATCATAAAATTATTAAAAATTCAGATCCAAAAGATGATACACATTTAACTAGGAAAAAATATGTAGACACACTTGTTAACAACAAAACCAAAAATATTAATAACCAATTAAACTTTATTCAAAGTTATATAATAAATTCTGATTTTAATTTTTATGGTGAAATTTATGATCTACCAAGTTATTTAAAATATGATGGAACAGATTATAAAATAGAAGTTTGGTATAATCAATCAAAAATTTCAGATGAAAATTTTACCGAAACCGACAAATTAAAACAACCTATTTTAAGAAATTCTAGTTATGTTGCAAATAAAAAGATTTTATTATTTGGAGGTATTGCTGCAAAAATGAGTTTAAATTTAAACATAAATACTCAATCAGGTAAAAAAGATTATTTAAATTTTTTTATTGTTTATGCAATTAAAGATTATACTTTTAATATAGGAAATTTATCAATAATAATGAACAATAAAAATACAGATCCAGATGATTGGCGTGGATTTGGTTATAAAGGTAAAAATAAATTTGTTATATATGGTGGGAGTGCAGTAGACTATTATGAAATAGATAAAAGTTATTTTCCAACTAAAACAAATATTTTTGAAAAATTTAAAGTACATTGTTTAAGTGTACATATTGATGCAGAAAGTAATCCAAAGACAAATAAATCAAGTGTTTGGGTAAATGGTAAATCAATTAAATATTTTACATCTAGATCAATAACAAGTGGAGCAAATAATTTAACTTTTGGATCTGATAATTCAAAAAATATTTCTATATTTGAAGGAGAGATTTTTTTCACTTCTATATTAACTGAAAGAAAAATGAAAGACAAAGAAATTTTAATAAATCATGCTGCATTGTGTAAAAAATTTAATGTGGATTATGATGAATCTATTTTAAATTATTTGTAACCTGGAAGGATTTACTTGAACTGCTTTGCATGGTTTTAGGCTTATTTAAAATTTATTTCTAGTAAATTTTAAATAGACTTGTAATAACTTTGAATAAATTTTAAATAACATTCGTTTTATTTAAAATTTACTTGGGTTTTATTTAACTTTTATTTAGTTTTATTCATGAATAACTTTTGAATAAATTTTAAATAACGCTTGCGCTCAGCTTCGCTGTTTGAATAAAATTTTGAGTAAAAAAATAAAATTAAAAATAAATGAGTGAACAGGGTGAAACAAGTAAAAACATCAAAGCTGATAAACAACCAAAGGTTGATATCCAAAGGGCGACTACGTCGATAACATCAGTTGAAAAATCTGTTAAAACAAAAGATCCAAGAAAAGTAGAATTGGGAAAAAGATTAGCAAAAATTTCAAAAGAAGCAAAAGAAAGAAAAGCAAGACAGCGAAGAGACCGTGAACTTGAGCAAACAGACCGCGAACTTGAGCAAAGCGACCGAAGCTTAGCAGAAGAAATAAATGGTTATGTAGATTTCAGATATATTGTTGGAGGAGTAACAATTGTTGCTGTGCTTGGAGGTCTGTATTATGCGTATAAAAGTGATAAAAGATTTGAGAGGAGTGAAAGTGATAAAAACGTAAGTGAATCAATTGTAGTACCGAAGCAACAAGCGGGTTATGAAATTACTAAATGTAATCGATCAGAGGTGCAACCATCAACTACGCAGACCGCTTCTCTGTCATGTATAGAAAATTTGTAAAAAACAAAATGAACGAACAAAGTTTACAAAAATTTTTTATTTGTATTTGTATAAATAAATGGGTGAAATGAATAGAAAAGAAGTTATGAATGAATTATATGATTCTACAATAATTACATTGGGTGCTGTTGGAGTTGGAATGATAACAAGAAAAGTAATTAGTGATGGTTTATCAACTCCATCTAGTTTAGTTCCTACTTTAAAACTAGCAGCAGCTGTAGGTTTATCATCGCTTGCAGTAAAATATGCGCAAGATAAAAAATGGATTCCTTCTGATCCATTCAAATCATAAAATAGAAAAAATGTATAAATAAATGGAAACAGTAGTTGGTGGATTATTTAATGCAGTTGCTTTTGCAGGTGCTGGATTTTTATTTTCAAAATTAAATCATTCTGGATATGAAAAAGAAATAAAAAGACATAATGAAGCAATGGAAAAACTGAGTGAAGCGAAGGAAAAATGGTATGAAGATCAAGTAAAAAGAAAACAAGAAATTGAAAAATTAAGACAACAATTATCTGACGCAAATGCTGATATAAATAAAACAAACATGTCTTTGAAAAATCTTGCTGAAATTAATAATCGATATAAATATTTAAAAGAAGAAGCAAATGAAGAAGATGAAAAAGAACCAAAATTAGAAGATTATTATAAACCTTCTGATGAAATGAAAGAATATCAAAATGTTGTTTTTTTCGCAACCGGTCTTTTGGGCGGTTATGTAGTTTATAAATTTATTTAAAAATTTTTCTTTAAATAAAATAATTATATAAATAAATGGAAGACCATTGTCAACAAAAAACATTTAAACAATTGTGGAATATTGCAAGAGAAAGAAAAATAAAATATTATAAAAGATACACAAAAAATCAACTTGAAGAAATTCTGAGATTTGAAATTAGCAAACCAAATGAAAAGTATGAAAAAATATTGTAGGGAAAAAATGAAAAATCCAATCCCAGTAATAGTTATAAACAGTGAAACAGGCGAAACACAAAATTTTAAAAGTCTTATATCTGCTGCAAAAAATTTTAATATGAATGCAGAAAGTATAAAATATAGAATAAAAACCAAAAAAGATTTAAAATTTAATAATCAATCATTTTTGGTTTTTTATGACTGTTGAAAAATTTTGATTTTTTTTTTAAATTTTTTTTTTTGTTTAAAGGAAAATTATTATATAAATAAAAATGTGTATAATTGAAAAATATTTAAAACAAGAAGATTATGAAAATAATGATAAAGAATATATTTATTATGTTTTTCTTAATAAAATTGATGAAATTACAGGCGAAGGAATATTACCACATCATGAATTTACAATAAATTATGATGAAAAATATTGTATTTTTAACGACTATGAAATTGAATATGGAGAATATGATGAAGAAGAAACTCTTATAGAATCTTATAAAATTATATTGAAACCGAAAGAAATATTAAAATCACATTTAAAAAAATTATATTCATCATTTAATTTTTTTATATTAAAAAAAATTCAGTTATAAGTTATTTTTTTAACACCGGCTTCGCTGCCCTTCGGGTTGTAATCACGTGGTTAAACATGAAAAAAAAAATTTAAAAATATTTTTTTTCTTTTAAAAAAAAATATATATATATAAATAAAGAATGAACATCGAGCGAAGCTCACATAACCAAATGGTTAATTTAAATAATTCAAA
This sequence comes from Heliopora coerulea, assembly GCA_030142905.1. Classification (NCBI taxonomy): domain Eukaryota; kingdom Metazoa; phylum Cnidaria; class Anthozoa; order Scleralcyonacea; family Helioporidae; genus Heliopora; species Heliopora coerulea. Next base: position 41,174 of record JASJOG010000512.1, read on the forward strand.
ACGGGGTTGTGGAAGACCGAGAAAATATCCTTTTGGTTCTTTTGTAGGACCAAGACGAGAAAAAAGAAGAAGACCAGTAACATTACCTCCAGAAAAAAGACAAAATGAAAAAATTGTTGTAAGAGGTAGAGGAAGACCAAGAAAAAACCAAGTTATATCAAATTTATTGGGTTTGGATAACCCAAAAATTAATGTTCCTTTATTATTACCAAAAAAAAATTTAAACAAAAATTTAAACAAAATTTTGGCTAACTCAAAGGAAAAAACAAATAATTTACTTGATAATACTAAGGAAAAAATATTAAATTTATTTGATAAATACAACCCATTAAATAATAAAGGAACAAAAAGAATAAAAAATTGGTTTAATTATTTGAAAGATAATGTTTCAGATATATTTAACAAAATACAAGGTAAAGTTTCTACAACAATTCCATTAAAATTTGAATTGGATAAAGAAGCTTTGAATGTAACAAAAAGATATCAAATGGATTTAAAAAAGAGTGAATTATCTTTATATGACCCTTTGACTCTCTTGAAAAAAATAAAACCATTGGTGATTGAAAAATTTAAAGAATACCCAAGCACAAAACAACAAATAACTCTTGTGTGTTTGATGGAAAAAACAAATCCAGCAACAGGAGAAACAACCACAGATAATGCTCATTTTCATAGTTACTATGAAGAAATTTTTGAAGGAAGTAATTTTGAAGAAATATATGAAAAAATGATACAAAAAATTATTTTGAGTTGTGAAATATATATGAATAATTCAAGTTTGTGGAAATTTAAAAATGGTTTGAAAATAATTCTCAATATTAATGATATTAAAAGATTACTTGCTTCATCTTATATTCCTTTACCAGAGTTTTTAAAAAATAAAAATGCAATTATCAATCCAAAAAATGAAGATCAAAAATGTTTATTATGGTGTGTAGCAATAAATGAACTTTTAAAAACCACACCTGATTTAAAACATCCAGAGAGAATTACAAAAATTTTGAAAAAGAAAGCTGAGAATTTTAATGTTAAAGATGTGAAATTTCCATGTGGATTTTCTGATATTGATAAATTTGAAAAAAATAATAACATTTCAATTAATTTATTTGGGTATGATGAATACAACAAGTCAAAAAGATCGACCGGTGAAATTTTTCCTTTGAAAGTAAGTAAGGTTGAAAATCCAGAATCACACGTAAATATATTGTTAATAACTAATGAAAATGGAGACAAGCATTATTGTTTAATTAAAAATAAGAGTAGATTATTTTCAAGTCAGGTTAGTAAACATAAAGAAAAAACACATATTTGCGATAATTGCTTACAACATTTTAGTAAGGAAAATGTTTACAAAAATCATTTAGAATATTGTAAAGAGTATGAATGTGGAAAAACTGTTTATCCAGATAAAGGAGAAAAATTAAAGTTTAGAAATTTTGAGAGAATGCATGATATTCCATTTGTAATTTACGCAGATTTTGAATGTAATTTGAAATGTGTAGATGAAAATATTGGAGACAAAACAAAACAATTTCAAAAACATGAACCATCTGGATATTGTTATTTGATAAAATGTTTTGATGATAATTTATTTAGACCAAAATTAGTAAAATGTAGTAAAAAACCTGATGAACCTGATTTTGATATTTCTTTAAAATTTGTAGAAAGTTTAGAAAATGATGTTAAAAAAATATATGAGAAATTTAAATACCCAAAAAGGATAATATTAAGTGAAAAAGATAAAGTAGATTTTAGAACTGCAGAAAATTGTTATGCTTGTGGAAACAAATTTGAAAACCAAAAAAAAAAAGTTATGGATCATTGTCATTACACTGGAAAATATCGTGGAGCTTCTTGTATTAGTTGTAATTCAAAAATGAAAAATCCAAAATTTATTCCAGTTATATTTCACAATTTACAAAATTATGACAGTCATTTGTTTATAAAAAATCTTGGTGTTTCAGAAGGTGAAATTGATTGTATACCAAACACTGAGGAAAAATATATTAGTTTTACAAAAAAATTTATTGTTGGTAAATTTGAAAAAACAAACATAGTAACTGAAAAACAACTAAAAAATAAATCAAAAGAAAATATAATTGAGTGTAAAGAATTATTTATTGATAATAATGACAGCGACTCTGTCGCTGATAAAACAAGTGAAGTAAAGTATAAAATCAAAGAAATTGTTAATGTACCAAGAAAAATTAGATTTATTGATAGTTTTAAATTTATGCAAACTAGTTTAGCAAATTTAGTTAATAATTTAGATAAAAATGAATTGAATATGTTAAATAAGTTTTATAACCCGAAGGGTAGTGAAGCTGGTGAAGAACAAAGGCAATTATTAACTAGAAAAGGTGTTTTTCCATATGATTGGTTTGACAGCATTGAAAAATTAAAAGAAGAAAAATTACCTGATAAAGAATGTTTTTATTCTAAATTAAATGATGAAAATATAAGTGATGAAGACTACTCGCATGCACAAAATGTTTGGAATAAATTTAATATTAAAAATATGAGAGAATATCATGATTTATATTTGAAAACCGATGTTTTACTTTTAGCTGATGTCTTTGAAAATTTTAGAAAAGTTTGCAAAGAAAATTATAAATTGGATCCTGCTTGGTATTTCACTTCACCTGGATTAGCTTGGGATGCAATGTTAAAAATAACAAAAATCGAGCTAGATTTATTATCTGATCCTCAAATGTATTTAATGATTGAAAAAGGAATCAGAGGTGGAATTTCAACTATTGTAAAAAGACACGCAAAAGCAAATAATAAGTATATGGATTCAAAGTATGAGAAAAATAAAGATAGTGTTTATCTTCCATATTTAGATGCAAATAATTTATATGGTTGGGCAATGAGTAAGAAATTACCTGTGAAAGATTTCAAATGGATGAAAAACAATGAGTTAAATAATTGGAAAAAATATAATTGTATTTTAGAAGTTGATTTAGAATACCCAGAAGATTTACATGATTCACACAATGAGTATCCTCTTGCACCAGAAAGATTAAAGGTTGGTCAAGTTGAAAAACTGATTCCAAATTTAAATAATAAAGAAAAATATGTTTTACATTGTGAAAACTTGAAATTGTATGAAAAATTAGGATTAAAAATCACTCGAATTCATAAAGGAATTTAATTTCATGAAGAAGATTTTATGAAACAATATATTGATTTGAACACAAATTTGAGAACAAATGCAAAAAATGATTTTGAAAAAGACTTTTTCAAATTGATGAATAATTCAGTATTTGGAAAAACAATGGAAAATGTTAGAAACAGAGTTGATATTCAATTGGTTAACAGAAAAGAAAAAGCATTAAAATTATTTTCAAAAAGTAATTTTAAAAGTAGAACGATATTTTCTGAAAATTTAATTGCGGTTCATAAATATAAGACTAAAATTAAATTAGATAAACCAATATATTTAGGAATGAGTATATTGGACCTTAGTAAGACTTTAATGTATAATTTTCATTATAATTATATTAAGAAAAAATATGATGAAAATGCATCATTATTATTTACCGATACAGATAGTTTAATGTATGAAATTAAAACTGATGATTTTTATAAAGATATTTCTCCAGATGTAGAAAAAATGTTTGATACAAGTAATTACCCAAAAGATCATAAAAGTAGGATAAAAACTGGATTGAATAAAAAGGTTATTGGAATGTTTAAAGATGAATGTGGTGGAAAACAAATTGAAGAATTTGTTGGTTTGAGAGCAAAATTATATGCTTACAAAATGTGTGACCCGGAGGGCAGCGGAGCTGGTGAAAAAGAAGAAAAAAAATGTAAAGGTGTTAAGAAAAATGTAATTAAAAAAGAAATAACATTCCAAAATTACAAAGATTGTTTATTTGATGGAGAAGAACAAATAAGAAAGATGAATTTGATAAGACACAGAAACCACGAATTATACACAGAAAGTATTGAAAAAATTGCATTATCTTCAAAAGATGATAAAAGAATAATACTTGAAAACAAAATAGATACACTTGCATTTGGTCATTACATGAATGAAATGAAAAGAACTTATGAAAAAATATTTGGGTTCAAACCATAAAATACTTTATCAGCTATGTTGTTTTCTTAAAACCGCTTCGCGGACCAGAGGTTCAAGTACTCAGCATCGAGCCGAAGACCCGAAGGGCGGCGGAGCAAAGCTTCAGCGACGTTATTCCCCGCATTCCATACATGCCTAATCTCCCTAACAACTGAGCAAACCGAAAATAGTTTTTTTGTTGACATCGAGCGAGGCTAGTTATTAGGGAGATTGAGCATGTATGGAATGTTTGGAATGTTTGTAATGTTAAGGTTATTCCCCTGTGACACTTTGAAAAATTTTGACCCATTTTTAAAATGTGTTGAAATTCCCGGTAACGTTAACAAATTCCTGGAAGAGAACGGAAGTGACCGGAAGTGATCGAACAAAGTTCTCAGCGAAGCGATGTTGGAAAAATTGTCCCTGAAACCCCATATTATAGACTACTAAGTTCGTCACACCACTAGATCTTTGCAGTTGTTCCTATTCATTCTACATTCTTATTAAATCTACACGTATAATTATTTTTACCTTTTAGACATAGACGAATGTAAGAATACAAGTGTTTGTCATTCGAATGCTTCCTGCACTAACTCTAATGGATCGTTTAGCTGTGCATGCAACACAGGATTCACAGGAGATGGAAAAAACTGCACCGGTAATTCTTTACACTCAATTTTATTCACTGTAAGTGATCATCGCAGCACGAAGCGTTTCCATAAAATACCACTGCTTACATCCCTCCCTCACTTTTCTTTCTGTTTCGAGCTCTTCTGAGAAAATTTTAATCCTTGCCGTTCTATACGAACAGAAAAATAAAGATGGATGTAAAACCGAATCAAGTGAGATTTCTCTTACTGAAAGCACTTCAGGTTTAAGTTATCATTACGTTCGATGTTAATCTTCGTCCCGCCGCAAAGAAATTCTTCACTCCCTATATAGTTTCACTGTAAAGGACATTTAAATTAGATGTCAAATTACCAGACGAAAACATTGTTTCTCATCGATGTAAGTGGTTAATGAACGATAACAAGAATCCGTTCTACTTTTATCGTCATTTTTTCAAATGTCATCAAACAATTAATCTTCGAACTACATTTCTTGAACATCCGGGAAAAGGTGGACTGATAAAAGCCTCCTCATTTCTGCAAAATTGATGCGACACTTTATCGCCGATTATTCAATTAACTCGATCTTTCAACGGCTAAGCGGTGGTGAGGACTTTCTAAAATCACCAAATTTAAAACAAGTCCACGTCACTTTTTCTTGTAAGAGGACAACAACGAGAAGAAACTGGCCTGTTTCCGAAACTTTCCACTGCAAAGGAACTTTTTCTGTTATTTACTATTCCTAAAACGAGGAGAGGTCTCTCGCCAAACAAAGTTACGTTCCTAAATGTAACTTATAATTATGTAAATTTACACTATCCAGGAACAATCAGAATTTTATTAATTTACTCTACATAAGCATGGACGCTTTTCCTACCTAAAAGGAAAGGTCCCACCGCGAAAAGGTTACTCAGCATGTAATCTTTACCTTTCCTTACCAGCAATCCATATTCTATTTTATAAGGGCGACGACCGTTATTTCTATCCTGCTGATGGTCAAAATCCTTCAGTACAAATTAATTACGACAAGTATATTCTAAAGAAGCCAAACAACAGTTGAAACAGGAGAAACGCTGTATCTAGTGAGCTTTAAAGTGCACGCAATTAATCCGCATATTTTCTTCGAATTTTTCGGTTTAATCGATCTTAAAAAGTTCGTCACACCACTAGATCTTTGCAGTTGTTCCTATTCATTCTACATTCTTATCAAATCTACACGTATAATTATTTTTACCTTTTAGACATAGACGAATGTAAGAATACAAGTGTTTGTCATTCGAATGCTTCCTGCACTAACTCTAATGGATCGTTTAGCTGTGCATGCAACACAGGATTCACAGGAGATGGAAAAAACTGCACCGGTAATTCTTTACACTCAATTTTATTCACTGTAAGTGATCATCGCAGCACGAAGCGTTTCCATAAAATACCACTGCTTACATCCCTCCCTCACTTTTCTTTCTGTTTCGAGCTCTTCTGAGAAAATTTTAATCCTTGCCGTTCTATACGAACAGAAAAATAAAGATGGATGTAAAACCGAATCAAGTGAGATTTCTCTTACTGAAAGCACTTCAGGTTTAAGTTATCATTACGTTCGATGTTAATCTTCGTCCCGCCGCAAAGAAATTCTTCACTCCCTATATAGTTTCACTGTAAAGGACATTTAAATTAGATGTCAAATTACCAGACGAAAACATTGTTTCTCATCGATGTAAGTGGTTAATGAACGATAACAAGAATCCGTTCTACTTTTATCGTCATTTTTTCAAATGTCATCAAACAATTAATCTTCGAACTACATTTCTTGAACATCCGGGAAAAGGTGGACGGATAAAAGCCTCCTCATTTCTGCAAAATTGATGCGACACTTTATCGCCGATTATTCAATTAACTCGATCTTTCAACGGCTAAGCGGTGGTGAGGACTTTCTAAAATCACCAAATTTAAAACAAGTCCACGTCACTTTTTCTTGTAAGAGGACAACAACGAGAAGAAACTGGCCTGTTTCCGAAACTTTCCACTGCAAAGGAACTTTTTCTGTTATTTACTATTCCTAAAACGAGGAGAGGTCTCTCGCCAAACAAAGTTACGTTCCTAAATGTAACTTATAATTATGTAAATTTACACTATCCAGGAACAATCAGAATTTTATTAATTTACTCTACATAAGCATGGACGCTTTTCCTACCTAAAAGGAAAGGTCCCACCGCGAAAAGGTTACTCAGCATGTAATCTTTACCTTTCCTTACCAGCAATCCATATTCTATTTTATAAGGGCGACGACCGTTATTTCTATCCTGCTGATGGTCAAAATCCTTCAGTACAAATTAATTACGACAAGTATATTCTAAAGAAGCCAAACAACAGTTGAAACAGGAGAAACGCTGTATCTAGTGAGCTTTAAAGTGCACGCAATTAATCCGCATATTTTCTTCGAATTTTTCGGTTTAATCGATCTTAAAAAGTTCGTCACACCACTAGATCTTTGCAGTTGTTCCTATTCATTCTACATTCTTATCAAATCTACACGTATAATTATTTTTACCTTTTAGACATAGACGAATGTAAGAATACAAGTGTTTGTCATTCGAATGCTTCCTGCACTAACTCTAATGGATCGTTTAGCTGTGCATGCAACACAGGATTCACAGGAGATGGAAAAAACTGCACCGGTAATTCTTTACACTCAATTTTATTCACTGTAAGTGATCATCGCAGCACGAAGCGTTTCCATAAAATACCACTGCTTACATCCCTCCCTCACTTTTCTTTCTGTTTCGAGCTCTTCTGAGAAAATTTTAATCCTTGCCGTTCTATACGAACAGAAAAATAAAGATGGATGTAAAACCGAATCAAGTGAGATTTCTCTTACTGAAAGCACTTCAGGTTTAAGTTATCATTACGTTCGATGTTAATCTTCGTCCCGCCGCAAAGAAATTCTTCACTCCCTATATAGTTTCACTGTAAAGGACATTTAAATTAGATGTCAAATTACCAGACGAAAACATTGTTTCTCATCGATGTAAGTGGTTAATGAACGATAACAAGAATCCGTTCTACTTTTATCGTCATTTTTTCAAATGTCATCAAACAATTAATCTTCGAACTACATTTCTTGAACATCCGGGAAAAGGTGGACGGATAAAAGCCTCCTCATTTCTGCAAAATTGATGCGACACTTTATCGCCGATTATTCAATTAACTCGATCTTTCAACGGCTAAGCGGTGGTGAGGACTTTCTAAAATCACCAAATTTAAAACAAGTCCACGTCACTTTTTCTTGTAAGAGGACAACAACGAGAAGAAACTGGCCTGTTTCCGAAACTTTCCACTGCAAAGGAACTTTTTCTGTTATTTACTATTCCTAAAACGAGGAGAGGTCTCTCGCCAAACAAAGTTACGTTCCTAAATGTAACTTATAATTATGTAAATTTACACTATCCAGGAACAATCAGAATTTTATTAATTTACTCTACATAAGCATGGACGCTTTTCCTACCTAAAAGGAAAGGTCCCACCGCGAAAAGGTTACTCAGCATGTAATCTTTACCTTTCCTTACCAGCAATCCATATTCTATTTTATAAGGGCGACGACCGTTATTTCTATCCTGCTGATGGTCAAAATCCTTCAGTACAAATTAATTACGACAAGTATATTCTAAAGAAGCCAAACAACAGTTGAAACAGGAGAAACGCTGTATCTAGTGAGCTTTAAAGTGCACGCAATTAATCCGCATATTTTCTTCGAATTTTTCGGTTTAATCGATCTTAAAAAGTTCGTCACACCACTAGATCTTTGCAGTTGTTCCTATTCATTCTACATTCTTATCAAATCTACACGTATAATTATTTTTACCTTTTAGACATAGACGAATGTAAGAATACAAGTGTTTGTCATTCGAATGCTTCCTGCACTAACTCTAATGGATCGTTTAGCTGTGCATGCAACACAGGATTCACAGGAGATGGAAAAAACTGCACCGGTAATTCTTTACACTCAATTTTATTCACTGTAAGTGATCATCGCAGCACGAAGCGTTTCCATAAAATACCACTGCTTACATCCCTCCCTCACTTTTCTTTCTGTTTCGAGCTCTTCTGAGAAAATTTTAATCCTTGCCGTTCTATACGAACAGAAAAATAAAGATGGATGTAAAACCGAATCAAGTGAGATTTCTCTTACTGAAAGCACTTCAGGTTTAAGTTATCATTACGTTCGATGTTAATCTTCGTCCCGCCGCAAAGAAATTCTTCACTCCCTATATAGTTTCACTGTAAAGGACATTTAAATTAGATGTCAAATTACCAGACGAAAACATTGTTTCTCATCGATGTAAGTGGTTAATGAACGATAACAAGAATCCGTTCTACTTTTATCGTCATTTTTTCAAATGTCATCAAACAATTAATCTTCGAACTACATTTCTTGAACATCCGGGAAAAGGTGGACGGATAAAAGCCTCCTCATTTCTGCAAAATTGATGCGACACTTTATCGCCGATTATTCAATTAACTCGATCTTTCAACGGCTAAGCGGTGGTGAGGACTTTCTAAAATCACCAAATTTAAAACAAGTCCACGTCACTTTTTCTTGTAAGAGGACAACAACGAGAAGAAACTGGCCTGTTTCCGAAACTTTCCACTGCAAAGGAACTTTTTCTGTTATTTACTATTCCTAAAACGAGGAGAGGTCTCTCGCCAAACAAAGTTACGTTCCTAAATGTAACTTATAATTATGTAAATTTACACTATCCAGGAACAATCAGAATTTTATTAATTTACTCTACATAAGCATGGACGCTTTTCCTACCTAAAAGGAAAGGTCCCACCGCGAAAAGGTTACTCAGCATGTAATCTTTACCTTTCCTTACCAGCAATCCATATTCTATTTTATAAGGGCGACGACCGTTATTTCTATCCTGCTGATGGTCAAAATCCTTCAGTACAAATTAATTACGACAAGTATATTCTAAAGAAGCCAAACAACAGTTGAAACAGGAGAAACGCTGTATCTAGTGAGCTTTAAAGTGCACGCAATTAATCCGCATATTTTCTTCGAATTTTTCGGTTTAATCGATCTTAAAAAGTTCGTCACACCACTAGATCTTTGCAGTTGTTCCTATTCATTCTACATTCTTATCAAATCTACACGTATAATTATTTTTACCTTTTAGACATAGACGAATGTAAGAATACAAGTGTTTGTCATTCGAATGCTTCCTGCACTAACTCTAATGGATCGTTTAGCTGTGCATGCAACACAGGATTCACAGGAGATGGAAAAAACTGCACCGGTAATTCTTTACACTCAATTTTATTCACTGTAAGTGATCATCGCAGCACGAAGCGTTTCCATAAAATACCACTGCTTACATCCCTCCCTCACTTTTCTTTCTGTTTCGAGCTCTTCTGAGAAAATTTTAATCCTTGCCGTTCTATACGAACAGAAAAATAAAGATGGATGTAAAACCGAATCAAGTGAGATTTCTCTTACTGAAAGCACTTCAGGTTTAAGTTATCATTACGTTCGATGTTAATCTTCGTCCCGCCGCAAAGAAATTCTTCACTCCCTATATAGTTTCACTGTAAAGGACATTTAAATTAGATGTCAAATTACCAGACGAAAACATTGTTTCTCATCGATGTAAGTGGTTAATGAACGATAACAAGAATCCGTTCTACTTTTATCGTCATTTTTTCAAATGTCATCAAACAATTAATCTTCGAACTACATTTCTTGAACATCCGGGAAAAGGTGGACGGATAAAAGCCTCCTCATTTCTGCAAAATTGATGCGACACTTTATCGCCGATTATTCAATTAACTCGATCTTTCAACGGCTAAGCGGTGGTGAGGACTTTCTAAAATCACCAAATTTAAAACAAGTCCACGTCACTTTTTCTTGTAAGAGGACAACAACGAGAAGAAACTGGCCTGTTTCCGAAACTTTCCACTGCAAAGGAACTTTTTCTGTTATTTACTATTCCTAAAACGAGGAGAGGTCTCTCGCCAAACAAAGTTACGTTCCTAAATGTAACTTATAATTATGTAAATTTACACTATCCAGGAACAATCAGAATTTTATTAATTTACTCTACATAAGCATGGACGCTTTTCCTACCTAAAAGGAAAGGTCCCACCGCGAAAAGGTTACTCAGCATGTAATCTTTACCTTTCCTTACCAGCAATCCATATTCTATTTTATAAGGGCGACGACCGTTATTTCTATCCTGCTGATGGTCAAAATCCTTCAGTACAAATTAATTACGACAAGTATATTCTAAAGAAGCCAAACAACAGTTGAAACAGGAGAAACGCTGTATCTAGTGAGCTTTAAAGTGCACGCAATTAATCCGCATATTTTCTTCGAATTTTTCGGTTTAATCGATCTTAAAAAGTTCGTCACACCACTAGATCTTTGCAGTTGTTCCTATTCATTCTACATTCTTATCAAATCTACACGTATAATTATTTTTACCTTTTAGACATAGACGAATGTAAGAATACAAGTGTTTGTCATTCGAATGCTTCCTGCACTAACTCTAATGGATCGTTTAGCTGTGCATGCAACACAGGATTCACAGGAGATGGAAAAAACTGCACCGGTAATTCTTTACACTCAATTTTATTCACTGTAAGTGATCATCGCAGCACGAAGCGTTTCCATAAAATACCACTGCTTACATCCCTCCCTCACTTTTCTTTCTGTTTCGAGCTCTTCTGAGAAAATTTTAATCCTTGCCGTTCTATACGAACAGAAAAATAAAGATGGATGTAAAACCGAATCAAGTGAGATTTCTCTTACTGAAAGCACTTCAGGTTTAAGTTATCATTACGTTCGATGTTAATCTTCGTCCCGCCGCAAAGAAATTCTTCACTCCCTATATAGTTTCACTGTAAAGGACATTTAAATTAGATGTCAAATTACCAGACGAAAACATTGTTTCTCATCGATGTAAGTGGTTAATGAACGATAACAAGAATCCGTTCTACTTTTATCGTCATTTTTTCAAATGTCATCAAACAATTAATCTTCGAACTACATTTCTTGAACATCCGGGAAAAGGTGGACGGATAAAAGCCTCCTCATTTCTGCAAAATTGATGCGACACTTTATCGCCGATTATTCAATTAACTCGATCTTTCAACGGCTAAGCGGTGGTGAGGACTTTCTAAAATCACCAAATTTAAAACAAGTCCACGTCACTTTTTCTTGTAAGAGGACAACAACGAGAAGAAACTGGCCTGTTTCCGAAACTTTCCACTGCAAAGGAACTTTTTCTGTTATTTACTATTCCTAAAACGAGGAGAGGTCTCTCGCCAAACAAAGTTACGTTCCTAAATGTAACTTATAATTATGTAAATTTACACTATCCAGGAACAATCAGAATTTTATTAATTTACTCTACATAAGCATGGACGCTTTTCCTACCTAAAAGGAAAGGTCCCACCGCGAAAAGGTTACTCAGCATGTAATCTTTACCTTTCCTTACCAGCAATCCATATTCTATTTTATAAGGGCGACGACCGTTATTTCTATCCTGCTGATGGTCAAAATCTTTCAGTACAAATTAATTACGACAAGTATATTCTAAAGAAGCCAAACAACAGTTGAAACAGGAGAAACGCTGTATCTAGTGAGCTTTAAAGTGCACGCAATTAATCCGCATATTTTCTTCGAATTTTTCGGTTTAATCGATCTTAAAAAGTTCGTCACACCACTAGATCTTTGCAGTTGTTCCTATTCATTCTACATTCTTATCAAATCTACACGTATAATTATTTTTACCTTTTAGACATAGACGAATGTAAGAATACAAGTGTTTGTCATTCGAATGCTTCCTGCACTAACTCTAATGGATCGTTTAGCTGTGCATGCAACACAGGATTCACAGGAGATGGAAAAAACTGCACCGGTAATTCTTTACACTCAATTTTATTCACTGTAAGTGATCATCGCAGCACGAAGCGTTTCCATAAAATACCACTGCTTACATCCCTCCCTCACTTTTCTTTCTGTTTCGAGCTCTTCTGAGAAAATTTTAATCCTTGCCGTTCTATACGAACAGAAAAATAAAGATGGATGTAAAACCGAATCAAGTGAGATTTCTCTTACTGAAAGCACTTCAGGTTTAAGTTATCATTACGTTCGATGTTAATCTTCGTCCCGCCGCAAAGAAATTCTTCACTCCCTATATAGTTTCACTGTAAAGGACATTTAAATTAGATGTCAAATTACCAGACGAAAACATTGTTTCTCATCGATGTAAGTGGTTAATGAACGATAACAAGAATCCGTTCTACTTTTATCGTCATTTTTTCAAATGTCATCAAACAATTAATCTTCGAACTACATTTCTTGAACATCCGGGAAAAGGTGGACGGATAAAAGCCTCCTCATTTCTGCAAAATTGATGCGACACTTTATCGCCGATTATTCAATTAACTCGATCTTTCAACGGCTAAGCGGTGGTGAGGACTTTCTAAAATCACCAAATTTAAAACAAGTCCACGTCACTTTTTCTTGTAAGAGGACAACAACGAGAAGAAACTGGCCTGTTTCCGAAACTTTCCACTGCAAAGGAACTTTTTCTGTTATTTACTATTCCTAAAACGAGGAGAGGTCTCTCGCCAAACAAAGTTACGTTCCTAAATGTAACTTATAATTATGTAAATTTACACTATCCAGGAACAATCAGAATTTTATTAATTTACTCTACATAAGCATGGACGCTTTTCCTACCTAAAAGGAAAGGTCCCACCGCGAAAAGGTTACTCAGCATGTAATCTTTACCTTTCCTTACCAGCAATCCATATTCTATTTTATAAGGGCGACGACCGTTATTTCTATCCTGCTGATGGTCAAAATCCTTCAGTACAAATTAATTACGACAAGTATATTCTAAAGAAGCCAAACAACAGTTGAAACAGGAGAAACGCTGTATCTAGTGAGCTTTAAAGTGCACGCAATTAATCCGCATATTTTCTTCGAATTTTTCGGTTTAATCGATCTTAAAAAGTTCGTCACACCACTAGATCTTTGCAGTTGTTCCTATTCATTCTACATTCTTATCAAATCTACACGTATAATTATTTTTACCTTTTAGACATAGACGAATGTAAGAATACAAGTGTTTGTCATTCGAATGCTTCCTGCACTAACTCTAATGGATCGTTTAGCTGTGCATGCAACACAGGATTCACAGGAGATGGAAAAAACTGCACCGGTAATTCTTTACACTCAATTTTATTCACTGTAAGTGATCATCGCAGCACGAAGCGTTTCCATAAAATACCACTGCTTACATCCCTCCCTCACTTTTCTTTCTGTTTCGAGCTCTTCTGAGAAAATTTTAATCCTTGCCGTTCTATACGAACAGAAAAATAAAGATGGATGTAAAACCGAATCAAGTGAGATTTCTCTTACTGAAAGCACTTCAGGTTTAAGTTATCATTACGTTCGATGTTAATCTTCGTCCCGCCGCAAAGAAATTCTTCACTCCCTATATAGTTTCACTGTAAAGGACATTTAAATTAAATGTCAAATTACCAGACGAAAACATTGTTTCTCATCGATGTAAGTGGTTAATGAACGATAACAAGAATCCGTTCTACTTTTATCGTCATTTTTTCAAATGTCATCAAACAATTAATCTTCGAACTACATTTCTTGAACATCCGGGAAAAGGTGGACGGATAAAAGCCTCCTCATTTCTGCAAAATTGATGCGACACTTTATCGCCGATTATTCAATTAACTCGATCTTTCAACGGCTAAGCGGTGGTGAGGACTTTCTAAAATCACCAAATTTAAAACAAGTCCACGTCACTTTTTCTTGTAAGAGGACAACAACGAGAAGAAACTGGCCTGTTTCCGAAACTTTCCACTGCAAAGGAACTTTTTCTGTTATTTACTATTCCTAAAACGAGGAGAGGTCTCTCGCCAAACAAAGTTACGTTCCTAAATGTAACTTATAATTATGTAAATTTACACTATCCAGGAACAATCAGAATTTTATTAATTTACTCTACATAAGCATGGACGCTTTTCCTACCTAAAAGGAAAGGTCCCACCGCGAAAAGGTTACTCAGCATGTAATCTTTACCTTTCCTTACCAGCAATCCATATTCTATTTTATAAGGGCGACGACCGTTATTTCTATCCTGCTGATGGTCAAAATCCTTCAGTACAAATTAATTACGACAAGTATATTCTAAAGAAGCCAAACAACAGTTGAAACAGGAGAAACGCTGTATCTAGTGAGCTTTAAAGTGCACGCAATTAATCCGCATATTTTCTTCGAATTTTTCGGTTTAATCGATCTTAAAAAGTTCGTCACACCACTAGATCTTTGCAGTTGTTCCTATTCATTCTACATTCTTATCAAATCTACACGTATAATTATTTTTACCTTTTAGACATAGACGAATGTAAGAATACAAGTGTTTGTCATTCGAATGCTTCCTGCACTAACTCTAATGGATCGTTTAGCTGTGCATGCAACACAGGATTCACAGGAGATGGAAAAAACTGCACCGGTAATTCTTTACACTCAATTTTATTCACTGTAAGTGATCATCGCAGCACGAAGCGTTTCCATAAAATACCACTGCTTACATCCCTCCCTCACTTTTCTTTCTGTTTCGAGCTCTTCTGAGAAAATTTTAATCCTTGCCGTTCTATACGAACAGAAAAATAAAGATGGATGTAAAACCGAATCAAGTGAGATTTCTCTTACTGAAAGCACTTCAGGTTTAAGTTATCATTACGTTCGATGTTAATCTTCGTCCCGCCGCAAAGAAATTCTTCACTCCCTATATAGTTTCACTGTAAAGGACATTTAAATTAGATGTCAAATTACCAGACGAAAACATTGTTTCTCATCGATGTAAGTGGTTAATGAACGATAACAAGAATCCGTTCTACTTTTATCGTCATTTTTTCAAATGTCATCAAACAATTAATCTTCGAACTACATTTCTTGAACATCCGGGAAAAGGTGGACGGATAAAAGCCTCCTCATTTCTGCAAAATTGATGCGACACTTTATCGCCGATTATTCAATTAACTCGATCTTTCAACGGCTAAGCGGTGGTGAGGACTTTCTAAAATCACCAAATTTAAAACAAGTCCACGTCACTTTTTCTTGTAAGAGGACAACAACGAGAAGAAACTGGCCTGTTTCCGAAACTTTCCACTGCAAAGGAACTTTTTCTGTTATTTACTATTCCTAAAACGAGGAGAGGTCTCTCGCCAAACAAAGTTACGTTCCTAAATGTAACTTATAATTATGTAAATTTACACTATCCAGGAACAATCAGAATTTTATTAATTTACTCTACATAAGCATGGACGCTTTTCCTACCTAAAAGGAAAGGTCCCACCGCGAAAAGGTTACTCAGCATGTAATCTTTACCTTTCCTTACCAGCAATCCATATTCTATTTTATAAGGGCGACGACCGTTATTTCTATCCTGCTGATGGTCAAAATCCTTCAGTACAAATTAATTACGACAAGTATATTCTAAAGAAGCCAAACAACAGTTGAAACAGGAGAAACGCTGTATCTAGTGAGCTTTAAAGTGCACGCAATTAATCCGCATATTTTCTTCGAATTTTTCGGTTTAATCGATCTTAAAAAGTTCGTCACACCACTAGATCTTTGCAGTTGTTCCTATTCATTCTACATTCTTATCAAATCTACACGTATAATTATTTTTACCTTTTAGACATAGACGAATGTAAGAATACAAGTGTTTGTCATTCGAATGCTTCCTGCACTAACTCTAATGGATCGTTTAGCTGTGCATGCAACACAGGATTCACAGGAGATGGAAAAAACTGCACCGGTAATTCTTTACACTCAATTTTATTCACTGTAAGTGATCATCGCAGCACGAAGCGTTTCCATAAAATACCACTGCTTACATCCCTCCCTCACTTTTCTTTCTGTTTCGAGCTCTTCTGAGAAAATTTTAATCCTTGCCGTTCTATACGAACAGAAAAATAAAGATGGATGTAAAACCGAATCAAGTGAGATTTCTCTTACTGAAAGCACTTCAGGTTTAAGTTATCATTACGTTCGATGTTAATCTTCGTCCCGCCGCAAAGAAATTCTTCACTCCCTATATAGTTTCACTGTAAAGGACATTTAAATTAGATGTCAAATTACCAGACGAAAACATTGTTTCTCATCGATGTAAGTGGTTAATGAACGATAACAAGAATCCGTTCTACTTTTATCGTCATTTTTTCAAATGTCATCAAACAATTAATCTTCGAACTACATTTCTTGAACATCCGGGAAAAGGTGGACGGATAAAAGCCTCCTCATTTCTGCAAAATTGATGCGACACTTTATCGCCGATTATTCAATTAACTCGATCTTTCAACGGCTAAGCGGTGGTGAGGACTTTCTAAAATCACCAAATTTAAAACAAGTCCACGTCACTTTTTCTTGTAAGAGGACAACAACGAGAAGAAACTGGCCTGTTTCCGAAACTTTCCACTGCAAAGGAACTTTTTCTGTTATTTACTATTCCTAAAACGAGGAGAGGTCTCTCGCCAAACAAAGTTACGTTCCTAAATGTAACTTATAATTATGTAAATTTACACTATCCAGGAACAATCAGAATTTTATTAATTTACTCTACATAAGCATGGACGCTTTTCCTACCTAAAAGGAAAGGTCCCACCGCGAAAAGGTTACTCAGCATGTAATCTTTACCTTTCCTTACCAGCAATCCATATTCTATTTTATAAGGGCGACGACCGTTATTTCTATCCTGCTGATGGTCAAAATCTTTCAGTACAAATTAATTACGACAAGTATATTCTAAAGAAGCCAAACAACAGTTGAAACAGGAGAAACGCTGTATCTAGTGAGCTTTAAAGTGCACGCAATTAATCCGCATATTTTCTTCGAATTTTTCGGTTTAATCGATCTTAAAAAGTTCGTCACACCACTAGATCTTTGCAGTTGTTCCTATTCATTCTACATTCTTATCAAATCTACACGTATAATTATTTTTACCTTTTAGACATAGACGAATGTAAGAATACAAGTGTTTGTCATTCGAATGCTTCCTGCACTAACTCTAATGGATCGTTTAGCTGTGCATGCAACACAGGATTCACAGGAGATGGAAAAAACTGCACCGGTAATTCTTTACACTCAATTTTATTCACTGTAAGTGATCATCGCAGCACGAAGCGTTTCCATAAAATACCACTGCTTACATCCCTCCCTCACTTTTCTTTCTGTTTCGAGCTCTTCTGAGAAAATTTTAATCCTTGCCGTTCTATACGAACAGAAAAATAAAGATGGATGTAAAACCGAATCAAGTGAGATTTCTCTTACTGAAAGCACTTCAGGTTTAAGTTATCATTACGTTCGATGTTAAACTTCGTCCCGCCGCAAAGAAATTCTTCACTCCCTATATAGTTTCACTGTAAAGGACATTTAAATTAGATGTCAAATTACCAGACGAAAACATTGTTTCTCATCGATGTAAGTGGTTAATGAACGATAACAAGAATCCGTTCTACTTTTATCGTCATTTTTTCAAATGTCATCAAACAATTAATCTTCGAACTACATTTCTTGAACATCCGGGAAAAGGTGGACGGATAAAAGCCTCCTCATTTCTGCAAAATTGATGCGACACTTTATCGCCGATTATTCAATTAACTCGATCTTTCAACGGCTAAGCGGTGGTGAGGACTTTCTAAAATCACCAAATTTAAAACAAGTCCACGTCACTTTTTCTTGTAAGAGGACAACAACGAGAAGAAACTGGCCTGTTTCCGAAACTTTCCACTGCAAAGGAACTTTTTCTGTTATTTACTATTCCTAAAACGAGGAGAGGTCTCTCGCCAAACAAAGTTACGTTCCTAAATGTAACTTATAATTATGTAAATTTACACTATCCAGGAACAATCAGAATTTTATTAATTTACTCTACATAAGCATGGACGCTTTTCCTACCTAAAAGGAAAGGTCCCACCGCGAAAAGGTTACTCAGCATGTAATCTTTACCTTTCCTTACCAGCAATCCATATTCTATTTTATAAGGGCGACGACCGTTATTTCTATCCTGCTGATGGTCAAAATCCTTCAGTACAAATTAATTACGACAAGTATATTCTAAAGAAGCCAAACAACAGTTGAAACAGGAGAAACGCTGTATCTAGTGAGCTTTAAAGTGCACGCAATTAATCCGCATATTTTCTTCGAATTTTTCGGTTTAATCGATCTTAAAAAGTTCGTCACACCACTAGATCTTTGCAGTTGTTCCTATTCATTCTACATTCTTATCAAATCTACACGTATAATTATTTTTACCTTTTAGACATAGACGAATGTAAGAATACAAGTGTTTGTCATTCGAATGCTTCCTGCACTAACTCTAATGGATCGTTTAGCTGTGCATGCAACACAGGATTCACAGGAGATGGAAAAAACTGCACCGGTAATTCTTTACACTCAATTTTATTCACTGTAAGTGATCATCGCAGCACGAAGCGTTTCCATAAAATACCACTGCTTACATCCCTCCCTCACTTTTCTTTCTGTTTCGAGCTCTTCTGAGAAAATTTTAATCCTTGCCGTTCTATACGAACAGAAAAATAAAGATGGATGTAAAACCGAATCAAGTGAGATTTCTCTTACTGAAAGCACTTCAGGTTTAAGTTATCATTACGTTCGATGTTAATCTTCGTCCCGCCGCAAAGAAATTCTTCACTCCCTATATAGTTTCACTGTAAAGGACATTTAAATTAAATGTCAAATTACCAGACGAAAACATTGTTTCTCATCGATGTAAGTGGTTAATGAACGATAACAAGAATCCGTTCTACTTTTATCGTCATTTTTTCAAATGTCATCAAACAATTAATCTTCGAACTACATTTCTTGAACATCCGGGAAAAGGTGGACTGATAAAAGCCTCCTCATTTCTGCAAAATTGATGCGACACTTTATCGCCGATTATTCAATTAACTCGATCTTTCAACGGCTAAGCGGTGGTGAGGACTTTCTAAAATCACCAAATTTAAAACAAGTCCACGTCACTTTTTCTTGTAAGAGGACAACAACGAGAAGAAACTGGCCTGTTTGCGAAACTTTCCACTGCAAAGGAACTTTTTCTGTTATTTACTATTCCTAAAACGAGGAGAGGTCTCTCGCCAAACAAAGTTACGTTCCTAAATGTAACTTATAATTATGTAAATTTACACTATCCAGGAACAATCAGAATTTTATTAATTTACTCTACATAAGCATGGACGCTTTTCCTACCTAAAAGGAAAGGTCCCACCGCGAAAAGGTTACTCAGCATGTAATCTTTACCTTTCCTTACCAGCAATCCATATTCTATTTTATAAGGGCGACGACCGTTATTTCTATCCTGCTGATGGTCAAAATCCTTCAGTACAAATTAATTACGACAAGTATATTCTAAAGAAGCCAAACAACAGTTGAAACAGGAGAAACGCTGTATCTAGTGAGCTTTAAAGTGCACGCAATTAATCCGCATATTTTCTTCGAATTTTTCGGTTTAATCGATCTTAAAAAGTTCGTCACACCACTAGATCTTTGCAGTTGTTCCTATTCATTCTACATTCTTATCAAATCTACACGTATAATTATTTTTTCCTTTTAGACGTAGACGAATGTAAGAATACAAGTGTTTGTCATTCGAATGCTTCCTGCACTAACTCTAATGGATCGTTTAGCTGTGCATGCAACACAGGATTCACAGGAGATGGAAAAAACTGCACCGGTAATTCTTTACACTCAATTTTATTCACTGTAAGTGATCATCGCAGCACGAAGCGTTTCCATAAAATACCACTGCTTACATCCCTCCCTCACTTTTCTTTCTGTTTCGAGCTCTTCTGAGAAAATTTTAATCCTTGCCGTTCTATACGAACAGAAAAATAAAGATGGATTTAAAACCGAATCAAGTGAGATTTCTCTTACTGAAAGCACTTCAGGTTTAAGTTATCATTACGTTCGATGTTAATCTTCGTCCCGCCGCAAAGAAATTCTTCACTCCCTATATAGTTTCACTGTAAAGGACATTTAAATTAAATGTCAAATTACCAGACGAAAACATTGTTTCTCATCGATGTAAGTGGTTAATGAACGATAACAAGAATCCGTTCTACTTTTATCGTCATTTTTTCAAATGTCATCAAACAATTAATCTTCGAACTACATTTCTTGAACATCCGGGAAAAGGTGGACTGATAAAAGCGTCCTCATTTCTGCAAAATTGATGCGACACTTTATCGCCGATTATTCAATTAACTCGATCTTTCAACGGCTAAGCGGTGGTGAGGACTTTCTAAAATCACCAAATTTAAAACAAGTCCACGTCACTTTTTCTTGTAAGAGGACAACAACGAGAAGAAACTGGCCTGTTTGCGAAACTTTCCACTGCAAAGGAACTTTTTCTGTTATTTACTATTCCTAAAACGAGGAGAGGTCTCTCGCCAAACAAAGTTACGTTCCTAAATGTAACTTATAATTATGTAAATTTACACTATCCAGGAACAATCAGAATTTTATTAATTTACTCTACATAAGCATGGACGCTTTTCCTACCTAAAAGGAAAGGTCCCACCGCGAAAAGGTTACTCAGCATGTAATCTTTACCTTTCCTTACCAGCAATCCATATTCTATTTTATAAGGGCGACGACCGTTATTTCTATCCTGCTGATGGTCAAAATCCTTCAGTACAAATTAATTACGACAAGTATATTCTAAAGAAGCCAAACAACAGTTGAAACAGGAGAAACGCTGTATCTAGTGAGCTTTAAAGTGCACGCAATTAATCCGCATATTTTCTTCGAATTTTTCGGTTTAATCGATCTTAAAAAGTTCGTCACACCACCAGATCTTTGCAGTTGTTCCTATTCATTCTACATTCTTATCAAATCTACACGTATAATTATTTTTACCTTTTAGACATAGACGAATGTAAGAATACAAGTGTTTGTCATTCGAATGCTTCCTGCACTAACTCTAATGGATCGTTTAGCTGTGCATGCAACACAGGATTCACAGGAGATGGAAAAAACTGCACCGGTAATTCTTTGCACTCAATTTTATTCACTGTAAGTGATCATCGCAGCACGAAGCGTTTCCATAAAATACCACTGCTTACATCCCTCCCTCACTTTTCTTTCTGTTTCGAGCTCTTCTGAGAAAATTTTAATCCTTGCCGTTCTATACGAACAGAAAAATAAAGATGGATGTAAAACCGAATCAAGTGAGATTTCTCTTACTGAAAGCAATTTAGGTTTAAGTTATCATTACGTTCGATGTTGATCTTCGTCCCGCCGCAAAGAAATTCTTCACTCCCTATATAGTTTCACTGTAAAGGACATTTAAATTAAATGTCAAATTACCAGACGAAAACATTGTTTCTCATCGATGTAAGTGGTTAATGAACGATAACAAGAATCCGTTCCAATTTTTTCCTAATTATTACAAATGTCTTTAAACAATTAATCTTCAAACTAAATTTGGATATCCGTGAAAAGGTGGATCGAGAAAAGCCTCCCCATTTGTGTAAAATTGATAAGACACTATATAACCGGTTATTTAATTAACTCGATCTTTCAACGGCTAAGCGGTGGTGAGGACTTTCTAAAATCACCAAATTTGAAACAAGTCCATGTCACTTTTAGTTTTCAGATTACAACAACGAGAAGAAACTGGCCTATTTCCGAAACTTTCTACTGCAAAGAAACTTTTTCTGTTATTTACTATTCCTAACACCTGAAGAGTTTTCTTATTCTTTAATTATAAGAGTTCTATAATTATATCAATTTACACTATCCAGGCACAATCAGTCTTCTATTAAATTTCTGTGTATAGCATTGATGCTTTTCCTATCTAAAAGGAAAGGTTCCACCGCGGAAAGTTTACTCAACTTGTAATCTTTACCTTTCCTTACCAGCAATCCATATTCTATTTTATAAGGGCGACGACCGTTATTTCTATCCTGCTAATAGTCAAAATCTTTCAGTACAAATTAATTACTACAAATATATTCTAAAGAAGCCAAACAACAGTTGAAACAGGAGAAACGCTGTATCTAGTGAGCTTTAAAGTGCACGCAATTAATATGCCTATTTTCTTCGAATTTTTCGGTTTAATCGATCTTAAAAAGTTCGTCACCCCATTAGATCTTTGCAGTTGCTCCTATTCATTTTACTTTCTTATCAAATTGTCCCGTGTAATTATTTTTACCTTTTAGACATTGACGAGTGTAACGATACAAGTGTTTGTCATTCGGATGCTTCCTGCACTAACTCTAATGGATCATATAGCTGTGCATGTAACACAGGATTTACAGGAGATGGAAAAAACTGCACTGGTAATTCTTTACACTCAATTTTATGCTCTCTAAATGATCATTACAGCACAATTCGTTTTCATAAAATGCCACTATTTATATCCTTCAGTAGATAGAAATCCCCGAGCAAAGCGAATTTTCTATTTCTCACAAATTTCCTCCTATTTTAGGAAAAGAAAATTTTCTATTTCTAACAAATTTAATCCATTTTGGAAAAAATCTTTAACGTCAGTTTGTTGAAGATTTTACTAAAGATTTTGTTGAAGATTTTGTTTAAAATTTTGTTAAAGATTTTGTTAAAGTCTTTTGTTAAAGATTTGTTAAAGATTCTTATCACACAACAATCACGTGACCAATCATATGAACAATCACGTAGCAATCAAACAACAATCACTTAGCAATCCGACAACAATTACATGAACTGAACAATCACACAATTAGCGCAAGCAGTCGAAACCAGACCAAACCACTTAATCTCACCAGTTCCAACTAGTTTATCTTTCCAGTTCCAACCGGTTCCATTCAAAATAGATTTTTAACTTATAACGAATATCTATTATGTAATAAAGGAGGAAATGAGTGAAGAACAAAGCTCACAAAGTTCACAAGGTTCACAAAGTTTTTTAAGTTCTCAATGGTTGTTATATTTTCAAGGATCATTATGTTCTGATTGTTTTGAGTATATACGATATTTGGATTATTTTGGATACTCGCAGCACTCAATATATTGATTATGTCAAGAATCACAATGCTCGTTGTGTTCCCGAGATTCTCAGAATGTAGAAGAAGAACCCTTACCAGATGATTGGTAAAAAATTTAATAATAAAGAGATGAGTCTATTTTATGGTTATCATGATGGTGATGAGAACAACAACAACAACAATAAAGATTCTCTAACCAAAAAAGGAGAAATCACTGGAGAGCTTATTCTGAACAAAGCAATTATAAAAAATAATCCAATCAACAAATATGATATTATAAACGTGAAGTACATAAACAGTTTATTTTTGGAAACAATTATTTTAAATGAACTTAAAGAATCAACAGGATTTTACAAGATAGATAGAGCAAACAACAACAAACTTTCTTTTAATAGAACCACCAGAAAAATATCTAATCTTTATGATCAATCATTATCTCAAAATGATGCTACTCAAAGTAATAATAACATAAAACCCAAACTTTGTAAAAAAAAAAAAACAGAGTGAATAACAGATATTTCGTCGAATTCAATGGAAGAGTTTTTATTCCAGACATAGATTTGAGTCCATCATCTGGTACACCAAACATAACAAATTTTTTCGGGATTTACAGATTGAGAGGTTATGATGCAAGCATAAATTGGTTAAGAAATTGTTTTTTCGTACAAAATGACCGCTTTGTACGGTTCTCAACAATTGGAGATCTTGTTATTTCAAATTCCACAAATACATTTATGAGAATAGGCGCTGCGAATGATGCTGTTGCACCATTCAAAAACAAGGCCAATGCAGGCTTACTCAACAAATGGTATAGTTTATCCGTACATTGGTATGATGATGGTTCATCACGAACTAATAAAAGTTCTGTTTACTGTAATGGAGTGAAATTAACAAATTTTACTTCAACAGGTTTACAATTAAATAAAAAAAATGGTAATTGGAGCTTTGAATTATGATGATACAACTAAATTCTCTAATTTCGCCATGAATTTAGCTTGAACTTGATTGTTTAAAGGAGATATTGCATTGATTGTGTTTCGAAAAGGAATTATGGAGGAAAAAACCATTTTGATGTATCATAAACTTTTTTGTGAAAAATGGTATAACATTGATCACAACCCTATTGAGTAACAAAATTTTCATATTCTTTTTCAGATTATGAAAATTTATTCGAGACAGTGTTCGCTGCGCTCACTCTTCACCATTATTATTATTGTCAAAACTTTTGTATTTGATCACATGTTTACCAACTGTTACTCCACCACTTATGATTCCTAGGAATGGTAGGAATAGTGTGAATTTTTAAACAATAGATTTTACGTCTCTTCATAAGAGTTTGTCAGCCATGAGTTCCTTACCCAATTCCTCACTGCTTTCGATTGCATCTAATCCCCCCAAGAGATTAAAGAATCTACTGATTAGCATGTCTGTTAGGAAAGAGTTTGCTTTGTCACCTTGTTTTGCTTCGTACTGTGCGTAGATTTTGTTGATTGTTTTTTCCGAAGCTTTTCTAATGACTTTTACAGACTGTTCTATTTCCCCATCTTCAGATAGTTTGATCAGTTCTGCTCTTTTTCTTTCAACATCTTCGTTAACATTGTCATTAGGTGTACTAGCAGAAGGAACTTCAGTATTTTCCATTACTATTTATTTTAAGAAGAAAAAAGCGAACGTCCAATTTTGTATCCGTAAGGATATCTTAGATTAATTTCCAGTCTGGAATATTTTTTAGTTTTTAGAATATTTTTTATTTCATCAATCTCTTTTTTATCTGAGACATCTAAATATTCTTCTATTATTTCATTCATGTCTTTTTTGTTTGGATTGTAAAAAGTCACTAGTTTTGAAATATTTTCTCTATAAAGTTTTCTGATAGATGTTAGCTGTTGGGTGATGACTATAGTGCTCAGATTGAAGTGTCGTGCTGAGAATGCGAGTTTTACAAGTTCGCTAGTTCTATTTTTCACACACTTACCACTGGCACAGTTGTCAAGAATAATTAGGCTATTTGTTCCCGTGGCGTAGTTGACCACATACTTTAGATAGAACTCAACATCGTCTTGATCACAAGGTATTGCAATGTAGTCTTCATCTTTGTCATACTTCCACTTCTCATAGGTTTTATTCCACTCAAAAGTTGGACAGATTAGAAATATGTAATCAAAATGTTTATAATATTCCGCTTCCAACATTTCCAAAAGATAACTAGTTTTTCAACATGATTTAATTCCAACAATGATCATACTGAAGGGTGTGTTTGAAGCTTCGCTTTTCATTTTTTTATTTTATCTAATATTGAATGGACATTAGGTCTCTGTTTACAATGTTTACAAGTCCATCTGACAAGACGAAGATTTTACACATAACGTTTGCAGTTGTTACCTTCTTGATTTCCAACAGAAGCCCGGATTGTGTGTTAACTAGTTTTTTACCATTTTCAGAGGTGAAAGTGTCGTTTACTGTTCTAAGATCAACAACTAGTGCGAAGTGATCCTTGTAGAACTTCTGTATTGACATGAACTGGTCTTTACTATCGAGTTCGAATACTCGCATAGCTTCCTTAAAGAATCTTGACTTGGGGATTCCCTAACTGTACACCGAGTTTGGTATCCTCTCAATTGTTACTTTTACACTCTCCGTATTAGGGTATACTTACTCCTCACTGTTTGTAATCGTCTTATTTCTAAACAACAGAACCACAGCTTTCATGCTTTTCCTTAGGAGGTTGATAGTTTCATTGATTAGTGTGTTGTCTTTGTCACACTCTGTTGTTTTCATCAGAGTTGCGTGCTCGTATGATAGGGATCGTCCGATATCGTACCCACTTATCACATCACTAGCCAAGTCTTGATTCTCCACTGTCTCATACTCGAGTTCAAGGTTTTCAAGAGTATATCCCCCAACGCTTTGACCAGACTGTGTAACCATAGTATCCGCAGCTTTAGGTAGAGTTATTATGTACTGGAGGTTGTTAGTCATGTCGTGTGGTGAGTACAGACCGTGGTCTTCCAGGATTTTACCTAGTTTGATTCTTTGCTTTGTTCCATGTACATTGAACATTAGCGCGTCAGATACTTTGGATGTATTACCAGATTTTGCGCCAGAGTCATCTTTAGATATTAGTTTTCTAAGGTTTTCACCCGCGACCCCATACTCTACCATGTCATCTCTTTCACTGCTTGTTTTCCAGAGGTCTCTGTAGACTCCGAGTACACTCCCACCCGTATTGTCATAGACGACTTCTCCTGCAAGTTTAACTACAAATCTTTCACACAAGAGCTTGCTAAGGTCGTTAAAGAACAATGATTTTGCATTTGCATTTTTGAAGTCAAACTGAAGAGTAAGAGAGTCTGGTTTAAGTTTTGGTATGTCGATGCAAATTTCTTCACCCGGACTTGCTTTGTTTGGATTGAAAGTTACAACGTGTCGTGTTCTTGTTCCTTTGATTTCAGACATTTTTAATCTTCTAAAACCAGGTTCAAGTTCTTTTAATCTTGTAGTCATTATTTATTATATGTGGTAAACTTCGTTTACTGGGTTCACCGGGCTCACTTCGTTCGCTGCGTTCGCTTCTTTTTTCTTTCCTTATATTGATCATATACGAAACAAGCTAGCGCGATAGCTAGTAACCATAGATTTTTAGCAAGGAATTCAATACCTTTTGCTCCCCACGTTAACATTTGTGCAATTTGGTTTAGTATAGGTGCTATCAACGGTCTTAGTTTCTTTGCAACGTTTGCAATGGCTTTTGCGAGACTACTCATTGCCTTTGCTCTTTGCTTTACTACGTTTCTTGCTCTAACAACTATTGTTGTGATAATACCAGCGATAGCAATAGCGACTGCTGATATACCCACGAGATTTTCTTTTGCCCATTTCTTAAATCTTTCGAGTCTTCCAAGGTCACTTTCTTCAGCTTCTTCATCAACGATAGATTTTGTTTCTACATGGATAGGTCTTTCATTATTTTCTAGTCTTATATTATCTGTTTGTAGTTTTGCAGTTCTCTCTAATGATTTGTATAATTGTTCCTTTTTAACATCCGTTGCTCTCAGGGCTTCTAACCTCCAGTGTTCTGCTTGTATTTCGAGAAACTCTATCTTTTCTTGTGGTGTTTTTCCCTTTGGATCTAGAACTCCTGTGAATTCTCTTAGATCTTGTTCTTTCATTGTTACAGTGATGTTGTCTACGATGTTGTCTGCCTTGTCAGCTACTTTTTCAATAGAGTTTTCAACGATATTTCTTACAACTTCTGGTTCATAGGATTCACCGAGTTGTTATTCAATTAGAGCAGCAGGAGTTTTTTCATATTCATTGATTGCCTTTTTCATATTATCATTGAACTCATCAACGTATTTCTTAATTTATCTGCTCAATAACTCAGGTTCTACAACACGTTCGCGGTGGCTCACTTTGACATTACCAATCTTTTTACCTTTGAACACAATGGAAATATTTTCTGATTTGGGCCCTGACGGGTCTCTAACAAATACAGTATTGTCTAACAATATGCTTTTATTTGGACCGTTTTTCTTTTCAAGGTTGACGTTGAATATCTTTTTGAAAGATTTTTTCTATCATTAGTTAATGATTTCCTTTTCGATCCAACGTCTTTATTTACATCAGGTATGCGGTCAACCCTACTATATTTACTTTTTGGATTAGACGTGTTGATTATGTTAAAGTCGTAGTCGTCGTTGTTGAAACTTGTTTCTTCATTCATTCTTTCGTCTTCTTCTTTGTCTACTTCGTAGTCTTCTTCAGTCCTTCGGTCTTCATTTATGTTTTTCATTTCGAAGTCATCAAACCCGCCTTCAGTCATTTATTTTATATCCTGAATATTTTCTTCTGGTATCCAAGAATTGTGTTTACTATCATAACCTAACCACTTTACTAATACCATATTTTTACCTTTCACTTTTTTCTTTTTTAATATTTTCTCCACTCTGTACATGTCATCCTTTTTATTCACAGCAGATAGTTCCTCTTCATAGAACTTTCCAATGATTGGTTCTCCCTCGTGATCCTCTATCTCATACATGTTTGGATCATCTCTGAATACTTTCACAACTTTAAAAATCTCTTCTGTGAAATTAGCCTCATAACCTTTCGTAAAGATATTCTTGTATTTAGATATCCTCACCGTATCACCAATTCTGAATTTAGGTAGAGAAAACTCTCCTAATCGATAACCATATTGTGTAAGCCACACTTGGTCTTTGTTAGACTTGTTCACATTAGCAGGTTTCATTAATATGGTGCTGTGTTTAGTTTGATTATAGTTATTTGTGAGTTCATCTAAGATATCAACCCACTTGTAAGTTCCCTTACTGTAGAAATACTTCCACATGGCTGTTTTTAGAGTTCTGATGAATCTTTCGACTATAGCTGCTTTCCTATCTGAGTTCGTAGGGAAGTATTCAACTCTGTGTTCTTTCATGAGTTCTTTGACACCTACGTTGTAAAACTCTTTTCCTTCATCAAACTGAGTGACTTTTGGGTATTTCCCGAACGGTTCGGGAACCTTTCTTTGAATTGTTTTAATAACTCACCCACAGCCTTGTCATGTTTTTAGTATCCTTCCTATATACAGGAATGGTGAATGCATAGCGACTTAGAATTTCAACAGCTGTCAGTATCCAGTAAAATCCTTTGTTCTGGTTTTTATATTTTCTCATGTCAACCAAGTCCATTTGCATTTGATCACCTAAATCCTTGAAGAATGTTCTTTGGAATTTGTGTCTTCTGACGATCGGTTTGTATCACGTAAAAGTATCTTGTGTCTTCAACCAGTCTTTTACTATTTTTCTACTGACGTTTAATCCCTTCTCTTTTGCTTTTTGATAAAGTCTCTCTGCAGATTGGTAACCTGTATCTGGGTTGTAGTAAATGTCTCTTAACTCTTGTTCAATAACAAAGTCTTCGTCTTTCATTTATATTTTGAGTGATATATAATTCTAGGAGTATGCTTCCTATTAACTCAACGTTATTATTAGCAAGAACATTGAATTCAAGAGCATTATACTGTCTTTTATTAATACTGGCTCTGCTATCTATATTCTCGAAATGTGATACCGATCCTTTCAGAGTTTGATTCGTGGCTATTGGAAGTGAAGTAATCAACTCCTTTTTCCTTCATTATCAAAATTCTTCATTCTGTCTACTGCGTCACAGCATATTGATATATAACGTAATCACACGGTTGATGTCAACCATAGAATCACTCTTAACACTTGTATTTTTTTGTATAACTTTATTTTTTGTGAATCCTAGCAAAAGACTTTTCGGATTCATGTCTTTATCAGATTCAATAACACATTTTTCATTTTCTGGAGTCATTTCCAAAGTTATTTTTCCAATTCTTTTAAATTTCTTTGCTAACATGTTGAATGTCCAATATTCAGGATTGATTGACATATTTCATTTTGAACGTTTCATTTTGTGAACTGAAAACATTATTGTAATTCCAATACACTGTTGCTGACTTAAGAAGTATCTCAGGATTATCTTTGTCGATGGTTAGAGTCTCATCCAAGTCTAGCCTTTTCTTTTTTCCTTCGATGAATACAGTTATTCTTTTCATGATTTATTTTATCAAATAAAAAATAAATGAGTCTTGTAGATTATGGGAAGGCTTATTAGATTGATCAACAGCTCCGGGGAACAAAACAAGATAAGTTTGATATGTCTCAACATTATTATAATTCTTTAGTTGGGACTCATGTTGCTTCTTACGTTTGTGGAATTTCAATAGAACATTTAACACCAAGTCCTGAAATTCCAAAACAAATTACAAGCTTTTTACGTTTCCACATTTATTTCACAATCCGTAGAATAACGCGGGAACTACAAGACGCCGTCGGGAGTATTGTGGGTCAGAGGGATGAACACCGTGTTGGTAACGCAGTTGGAATAAATAGATCCGCAAACAATGAGGTAAGAAACAGGATTTTACAAAAATACAAAGCAGATAAAATACAAGGACATTTTCCAGATTTTCATGGGAGAATTGTAGATCAGAAGAATGACTTTAAGAAATTCATTGCGAAAAAATCGGATGGAATAACGAGCACTGGTTTGATTTTGTTAAACCAAAGTATAGAAGCTTACATCTACGCAATTTTAGGAAGTCAAAGTAAAACTAGACAAAGTATTGTTGGAAGTAGAGCATCCGCATTAGAAACACAAATTGTGTTTAGAAAATTGGTGGAAGATGCGGTTGTAAATTATGACGTAACCACTTGGATACAAAATATGTAATTGGCAATTTCGGATACTAACGTAAAATTAGATATCACAATTTCACCTAGTTTATGGTTATTACCCTCTAGCATGATAATTCAAAAAACCCCAGTTCCGGGATATAATAACATGCTTCGTGTTGTGTCAAAAAATATGAAATTTGGGCTAAATAAGAATGTAAATTATTATGGAACGATAAACGGTCCGCTAAAAAAGATTCATCAGGATTCAGCAATAACATCTCATTTAGATAGTTTTGATGAGCAACACACAGAGTCACAAAGCAACCTAACTAGTCCAGTTACACCTAGTTCGGACTCCTCTCAGTCGCTACAGGTTGTTTTTGCTGGATCAGTAATTGGCGGAATTTTGTTATCAAAGTATTTGTTGTAACGCGAAGCTGGCGAAAGTAGTAAGCACCGCTAAATTTAAAGAATTTTTTATTAAAGTATTAATAAAAAATGCCGAATAAAGCTGCCACCAGACGCTTGTGTGTTAAATTCAATCATATTTCAAAAGATATATCAACAAATGAAAAACAAAAACTTTTCGATCTCTACTTCTACTACCACAAACTAGCTGTGTGTTACAGGTGGAAATACAAGAGATTGAAAAGACCAGTACTACTTGCAAATATGTCAAGTATTGGATTAACTTCTATAGGAGCTATAGTGGATGGTGTTACCATGAATCCTATCGTACTTAGTGTTTTAACAGGCGCTGGTGTTATGATTAATGGGTATATGTCTAACTCTAATGTATCCAACAAAGTGGAGAGGTGTAAGTTTGCCTACACAAGTTATGAGAAGATACTTACTCAGATTAGAAGTTCGCTGAGAGGGATTCCTTCAGATGAAAAGATATTCATGTCTGAAGTAAGATTTCTGGATGATGTGGTGACTGACTCCTGTCCTTCGATTGATAGTCTCTCAGCAAAGTATGAATCAAAGTATACTAGTGTTATTCCAGCCTAATTTCATAAAAATCTCTTGACAAATATTTTCATGTTTCTCACGAGATTTCTTAGATTTTGGTCACTTAAACTTTGACTTGTCAACATCAATACCATTCTTCTGGCATAACTGATACAGTAAAAAGTTTAAGTTTACTAATCTCTTACTCTTACCATGAGTTGCTGAGAGTCGAAACAGCAGCTCGTCAGCGACTCGCTCAAAGTCATGTGTAATTTCCATATGAACACCTGTAGTGTCAACAGCGAGCGTAGCGAGTTCGCCGGACTCATCCAGGAATTTAGTGAATATTTTGGTTCTATCATACTCGAACCGATATACAAATCTTTCTGAATAATCTTTTCCTGTTGATATTATCCTATGAATTTCCTCACCACATGATACACAGAAAATCACACTATCTTCAACAACTGTATTTTCATGTTTGCATACTTTTTCAAATGAGTCCATCATCACTCTTTACTTTTTACTTAGATTTTACTTAGATCTTACTTAGACTTGCTTGCAAGTAGACGTCAAGTAGAACTTAAGTAGACTTCAAGTAGTACTTAGATTTACTTGGATTTTACTTAGATTTTACTTAGATTTTACTTAGACTTGCTTGCAAGTAGGCTTCAAGTAGTTTTCAAGTAAGACTAAGGAAAAGTTCACATTCTGTTCATCACATAAAATAAATGAGTGATTCTCAACACCAAAGATTACGAAAGCTGAAAAGAGTGAGAAAATAAAAGATCCTAGGAAAGTAGAACTGCCCTCTCTCTTGAGAGGGCAGTTGTGGAAAGCGAACGAAGTGAGCGCAGTGACCACATCGAGTACAAATATATCATCGGAGGTGTAGGAGTTGTAGCTGCAGTTGGTAGTCTCTACTTTGCATACAAACGTGATAGAAGAGAAGCGAGCGCAGCGAACGCAGCGAAGACAGAGAAGCTAGCGTGCAAAAAACTAGATAGTTTTGATTGAGTGAGGTAGTGAGCACCGTGAACGTGTTGTAAACTTTTTTTTCATATAATAAATAATAAGTATGGAAAGGAAAAACTTGATGAACGAACTCTACGACGCTACTCTCGTCACAATCGGAGCTGTAGCAGTTTCAATGGTATCAAAGAAAGCCGTCGGTGAACAACTAGGAACACCTACTACTGTGAAAGGAACTCTAAAATTGGCAGTTGCTGTAGGAGCAGGAACGGTTGGAGTAAAATACATGCAGTCGAAGAAATGGCTACCTACTGATCCATTCAACAAGCAAAGAAATGGTCTGTAAATCCAATTAATAAAGGATGGCAAGCATAATAGCTGTTGGAGTATTCAACGCTGTTGCATTTGTGGGGGCTGGATTCCTATTTAGCAGACTCAATCACAGTGGATATAAAAAAGAAATAAAATGACATAATGAAGCAATGGAAAAATTATATAAAACAAAAGAGAAGTGGTATGAGGAACAAGTGAAGAAAAAGGACAAGATAGAAATGCTTAGACAACAAGCTTTCGATGTGAATGCAGACATAAATGACACGAACCGTGCTCTAGAAGAACTCAGAAAAAGTACAAGAGAACCAAAACTAAAGGATTGCTACAAACTTTCAAACGAAATGAAAGAATACCAACTGATTTCTGTCTCACTTATGGGACTCGGTGGTGGATGGGTACTTCACAAAATAATTTAAATTTAAAGAAGCGTTATATAATAAAGTAAATATACTTCATAATGTCAACAGTAGGTGAACTAAGAAGACTTGCAAAAGAAGCAGAGGTTAAGTACAGATCGTCTGTTAATAAATCAGAGTTGTGTAAAGCGTTTGGGAATGGAGTCAATTCCAACAAGTGAAAAGTACGAACGCTTCTGCAGAGGAAACATAAACAAAGCGGTCGCAATAACTCTAGTAAACAAAAAGAGTGAAGAAAAACAAGAGTTTACAAGTATCTACAAAGTTGCAAAAGCAGCTGGAAAAAACCCCGGTTCCAT
This sequence comes from Heliopora coerulea, assembly GCA_030142905.1. NCBI lineage: Eukaryota > Metazoa > Cnidaria > Anthozoa > Scleralcyonacea > Helioporidae > Heliopora > Heliopora coerulea. The sequence continues at coordinate 75,095 of JASJOG010000512.1, forward strand.
ATCTTATCAACTAAACAAAAATGATGGTGAGATCAAGATCGGTTAAAACACATACTTTATACACAGCAGCCGTGAGTCACAGATTTCTTAATTGTTTTTCTAAACTAAGAAATCTTTCTTAACTTATAGTGACCTATCGCTAGTGTTCTCACTTTGTCCTCTAGAATAACTCTTTTGTCATCATCTACAGAGAGCACTTTCTTATTGACCTGTTCGGTGAATAAATCATGTTTTCTGTGACGAATTACGTTCATCGTTCTCATCTGAGGAATTCCACTAAACAAACAGTCTTTGAAGTCTTCAAGACAAATTTTCTTCTTTATTACATTCTTCTTAACACCCTTACACTACTTCTCTTGCTTATCATTCATCTTGTACGAGTACAACTTTGCTCTAAGTCCAACGAATTCCTCTATTTGATTTCCTCTACACTCATCCTTGAACATCCCTATGACCTTCTTGTCCTTTCCAGTAGGAATCCCAGACTCATGAACCTTAGGGTAGTTGCTGGTGTCAAACATGGTCTCTACGTCAGGAGCTATGTCTTTGTAGAAGTCCTCTGTCTCAACCTCATAAGCAAGTGAGTCTGTATCAGTGAAAAGTAGCTTCACCTTGTCATTATACTTTGGTTTGATGTATTTGTAGTGGAAGTCTTGCTTAAGTCTAGAATGCTCATCCCTAAGTAAATGGGTTTGTTCAACTCTAGCGTTACCTTCTTCAAATGAACCGGTATCAAGTTATCTGAAAAAATAGTTCTAGACTCATAGTTGGGTTTTGCAAATAGCTTCATTGCTTTATCCTCGCTTGTAACTAGACGTACGTCAACCCTATTTCTAAGGTTCTCCATAGTTTTACCAAATACAGAGTTGTTCATTAATTTAAAAAAGTCTTTCTCAAAGTCGTTCTTCGCTTCCGTTCGTAGTTTGGTGTTGAGAATTATATATTTCTTTAACCAGGGTTCTTCATGAAATTTTATGCCTTTATGAATTTTCATTATTTTCATACCAAGACTTTCGTATTGCTTCAGGTTCTCTCGATGAATTATATACTTCTTCTTATCATTTAGATTTGGTATACGTTTTTCTACCTTCCCAACCTTAAATTTTTCTGGTGCTAGTGGATAATCATTGTGTAGATTGTGTAACTCTTGTGAATACTCCAGGTCTACCTCTAATATACATGGAATGTTTCTCCAGTTGTTTAGATCTTCCTCATTCATCCACTCAAACCCATGTACATTTAATGACTTACTCATTGCCCAACCATACAGATTATTTGCGTCTAGATAGGGAATGTATTTCGTGGGAGAATTAGGATCATACTTATCTCCCATGTATGGATTGTTTGCTTTAGAGTATCGAGTTGATATCATTGATACACCACCTCTAATTCCTTTCTCTATCATCGAATACATATCTGGATCAGTTAAGAGTTCCAACTCCACCTTTGTTAGCTTTATCATCGCATCCCAGGAAAGTCCGGGCGATGTGTAGTACCACGCAGGATCGAGTTTATAGTTATCCAAACAGACATTTCTAAAGTTCTCAAACACATCAGCTAGTATCAAAACATCGGACATCAGATACAAGTCCTGGTAATCTCTCATACTCTTCATTCCAAACTCTTTCCAAACCTTTTGTCCATGTTCGTAATCCTCGTCTGATATAACTTCATCATTAAGGTTTGAGTAGAACGTCTTTTTAGGTGGTAACTCCTTCTCGTTGAGTTTCTCTAAGCAGTCAACATAGTCGTATGGGTAAACACCTTTCCTTAGTAGCAACTCCTGTTTCTTGCCATGAACATAATTACTGATACTGTGAAACTTCTCTCTATCTAAATTATCAGCCAGTTTTCCTATAGACGATGACATAAACTTAAAACTATCTACAAACCTTAATATAAATAGCAATGCCCAGCAGATTGTGCGAAGTATCGCCATATGTAAACATTAACAATTGCTTAAACAAAGAAGGCTAGAAAAGTTTAAAACATATTTATTGACTAAACTTTCGTCGCTACAAGCAACATCATCAGAGTGGAGATCAGGGATTAGAACGAGGTATATTTATATTAAACAAACAATATCGAATGACAATAAAGATGAAATATTTACAACAGTAACGGAAATTGACAGGAGACAGCAGTAAGGTGATATCAGAAAAGGGAAAGAGGCATAGAACCAATATTCCCGTTAAGAATGGGTTTTAATTCATTAATTAGAAGACTTTCTTTAAGGAGTAGTTCAGAAGCAGAAGGCGACGAGGATAATATTTTGAAGTTGGAAAAAGAAATGGGATGGCCGGTTTCAATGTGGTGGGAAAGGATACTAGTGGGAGAGGGATTAACTCTTATGTTACCTGTCAAGGGTAAGATCCCCATATGATCTGAAATGCGTATGTGTAACTGTCGGCTAGTTTGGCCAACATACAATGCCTTACATCACTTACACGTAAATAAATACACCACATGCGATTTCAGGCCATCAGGGATCCTGTCCTTGACAGGGAAAAAAGAGCCAAGGTGAACGGAGGGGCGAAAGACGAAGCGTATTGAAACTTGAGGAAAGGCGGACGATAATAGTTTGATGAGTTGAGTGCGGATTTGAAGACCATGTGAGCCAGTATACGGTAGAGAAAAATAAATTAAAAACTTAGGAGCAATAGAAATCTTGGGAGCAGACGAAAAGGGTTTATCTAAAAATGAACTTACACATTTGTCAAACAGGGTAGCTGGGAATTCATTTTTGATGAAAATTTGTTTGAGTTTCTGGAGTTCAGAGCGAAAGATGGAGTAGCTAGAGCACAAATTAAAATATCGAAATAGAAGAGAGAAGATAAGGCCTTTTCTATAGCCGTCCGGAATAAAACTATTAAAGTTAGTCAGTAAACCGGTGTAAGTAGATTTTCGGTAGATAATGGTGGTGAAATTAGTTTCGGAGCGGTTAATTTTGATGTCAAGGAAAGGTAAGATGTTGTTATTTTCGATTTCGAGAGTAAATTTGATATTAGTATGCTGTGAGTTTAGATAGTTGTTAAATGGTAGAATATGAGCGGGAGATCGAAATAGAAGGAAACAGTCGTCAACATAACGTCGGTAGAAGATGGGTTTGAATTGTGAGAGACAGTTGTTAAGCCATAAAAGTTTTCATAAAAGGAGAGAAAGATATTGGCGAAGAGAGGTCCCAGAGGGGAACCCATAGCAACACCACCAACCTGTTCGTAAAGTTGGTAGTTGAAAAGGAAATGGTTGTCTTTAACAACGAATTCTAAAAGTTTCTTAAATTCATTACGGGAAAATCCTTAAAAACAATTTTGGTTATGGAAAAGTAAATCGAGTATGATATTTATAGTTTCGTTAAGTAGGATGTTAGGAAATAAAGATTTGATGTCAAAACTGGCCATAATGACTTCCTTAGGGTTAATTTTAAGACTTGAGAGTTCAGTAATGAAAGAAAAAGAATCCTTAACTACATATACACTAGAAGAGATCGGGCGAAGCAGTTAGTCAAATAATTAATGTTTACATATGGCGATACTTCGCACAATTTGCTGGGCATTGCTATTTATACTAAAAATAGGCTTGGATAGTCTTACCTTGGTTTGAGAGGTTTCTGGTTTATCGCCAGCCTGCACCGATCAATACCACTAGTGATTCACATTGTAACACTACGGGAAAAATTCACAAAAGCTTTCTCACAAGATGGGTTGATGACTTTACCTTACATTTTGTTCGGGTCCCAGGTGTGCGCCAGGCGTGCGAGTGGGAGTGGTGCGTAGGCGCAGTCGGGCCTCCAGTATGACCCTGGCCCCGGGGCAGTTTCCCCTGTTCCCCCCCCCTCTCAGTGGTCCTGGTTATAGATCCGATAAAGCACGTCTGACTACAGACATTATCCCTGAATAATGTTCGTAGTCAGAGGTCGGTTAGAACAGTTTGCCCTCAAATCCCTCATTTTAAGGGTTTGAGTTCAACTGTAGGATGGAAAGTGATCTGGTAAAGTGGTACTAACATGGAACTTCTATGTCATAGTCATCTCTTGTGTTCATTTACTCGCCCTTAGCAACTGCTTTGCTATTACTAGTTGCTCTTTATTTTAGGCTTGCTTGTTTCCAAATGCAGTGACTTCGTTCCACACTTTACGCTAGTTTGTGACAAATCCTTATTAAACGGCTAACCCCTATTAAGTGGCCACTTTGCCATCTCCCCGCGGGTGGCCTCTTAAAAGTGGTCAGCTGTACCTCATTTGTCAGGCTGAAAAAGTTCTTATATATTACAGATGCTTAATTTAGATTTCAAATTAATTCAAACTTCAACTTAATTCAAATTTCAGCCTAGTGGCTCTTAATCGACGGTTTTTTATGCGGGTTTTTATCACTATGAGAACAAAAATTGATAAAAACGCCGTTAAACTGATCTAGAAAGGGCTGAAAGATTGCAAAAAGACAGAAAGAGAGGGCAACGGTGATACAATTTTTAAGCGAGCCAGTAGATCGAACCACAAGTTAGATTAGCACTAACGAAAAAGCTAACAAGAAACGTTCAGAAAAGAGTAACAAAAAGAAAAAGCAGTGTCTGAAAGAGCATAATAGTGTGAAAATGTTTGTAAGGGAGTAAAAGAGGGAACGACAAGCGGGATTTCTCGAGATGAGACGTAGATAAAAGAAAAACAGAATCTGAAACACGACTTGACAGAGCTCATAGACCAGTGGGATGTGAAAACTATAGTGAACTTTTATTAATGCTACCGTAAACTACTATTTTCTCTTCATCAAAAATATGAACTTAAATGTTAGCTGTTGAGTGTGAATGCCACAATATTCCACAGTATTATCTGGACTGGCCAGTTTAAACAAAATCTTGTTATGAACAGAGGTCCTATGTGCAAGCAATGTTATTGTGAAAAGATACCGCAATACGAAGTAGCACAATAAAATCAAGGTTAACGTTTGACAAAGGCACACTTTCTTTTAACCCTTTACAGCCTGATTTTGTTCTTTGTTCTCTCTTTTGTTTTTCCTTTGTTTTCTCCCTGATTCTTTTGTTTTTGAGTGTTCAATGCATCAGACACTGAGTATTAAGGGTTAATTATGAGGACAGAGTTGCCTGTATTTCTTTAGTCATTAATTAAAGACAATTATTTATAAAATTTTTTTTTTAATACATTGAAACTACTCAAGACGAGGCTATCACGTAAAATCATTGCCCAACAGTTGAAATTTTAAAATTATCAATAATGGCCAGTGTACAACTAGTTTTAGGCCATACAATGTTTGTTTGAGAAATCTGAAGTTAGGGGTTTCTAGCCCTGCCAGAGGTACTGGCCTATTAAGCATTTTATGGAATTCCTGCATTTGAGGCATAGGTCTTCTTTCCCTACTCCTTCCTTCACAATAAACAGTGGAAAGAGGGGTTAGAAGAAAGAATGAGTCATCTCTTCTGAGGAACTCATGATTAATAATTACTCTGACATAGACTGAGCTTTAAACGGGAACTCTTTAATGATTTTTGAATAAGAACAAATACAACAAGTCAATTTATTTTGCATAAAGGAGACTCATTGAAATGGGCCACGGGTAGCTGTGTAGTTTGGTTTACTCGAAATTTCTTGTTCCAATGGCCTGTTGGCTGTTGCCGAGGATCCACATGCGCGCGCTTATTTTTTGGGGAAAATGTAGAATCGTGTATTAGACATTGATCACTTAGATAGCTCTTTCCCCCCACAATAAAATTTGTTTAGACGGCTTGAATTATGGGCCCCCATGAAACTCTAGGGTCCCCGTTGGCCCTCAGGACCTCAGAGAGATATATAGGCTGCACCCCTCCTCCTTTCATAGGCCCTGCTTTCTGCTGGTTTCTACTGCTACTGGCAGCTCAGAGTGCATTGATGTCTGACAATTTTCCGCGAGAGCTCTACGCGTTACTCCCGTGACATGAGACAAAAACCCCAGGAAGTAAACAAACTTTGCAACGGAAGTTTGTCTCAGTATGGCCAGGGAATTCTAAAAATTGCAAAAGAACGGTGGACTATACAGTGATGCATGGCGTTCCTTTTTCGAATACGTGGCTTTCTCTTTGTATTGGAGATATTTGTGACAACGTCACAAAGTGAGAGATTTAAATAGTTCTGCTGGCTGATGGTTGAGAGAGTCGATTTAGTGCAATTTTTCAGTTTTAGTTTGTATTATTCACTTCCTTTTCAAAGGTGACCTTTCATTTACGTAGTATACAGTACAATTAAAACCACTGCATTTCGTTGCGGAGAGATGGACGTAAAATAAAATAATACCTACGTAAACAGTCAGATCATTCGGTGTTCATTTCTATGAAATTGTAGGTATCTTCATGATGTAACTATCAGATAGAAAGGCACTTTATCGATGAACCTTAATCATACATGTAAAGAGTGGTCCTGGCTTTAATCCGCCTCAAAGCCTCAACCCATGCTTACACATATTCCTAATCCCAACCCTATTTCTTAGCATTTCTTCTGAAATTTAGAGCGAATTTAATGAATTAATAATATGTGTTGCCTGGTCAAAAACAGTTGCATCTTAAGCATACACTCTTTAAGGCTATAAACAAACATTCCTGTGTAGAAGGGCAGATAGGAGCAAGAAAATAAAATAAATTTAAGCCCGAACTCAATGAAACTATCCGCTCTGTTCCCCTTGCCTTGTTTTGATTACTATCTCTTTTCTCATCGTTGTTTCCTGTTCTCACACCTTCCTCTATTCTCATTGGCTTTGTGTCATTCTATACTATGTAAGTATAACTAAATAAGCCAACTCTCATTATTCATTCTTACTCTGAAGATATCGTGCGTCTGGCGACGAAACGTCAGCCAAATATTTTTTTAATCAATATCTCTTTCCGTGAGAATTTTGAGCTGGACTCATTTATATTACGACTTAGATTTCCGCCCGGTAAATCGCTGGAAAAATAAAATAGTATGACATTCTGTATGACATACTGCAACTATACAGTAAAGGGGCATACTCCCTTAGGATAATTTGAAATTTTTTTATTTTTTCAGTTTTCATGTGATATAAATAAAACCATTTATCAAGCCTATGGCTCCTCATGAAGTTTTGTTGCTTGTCTCACTTCATAACCCTTTTAATATCAATTGTAACATCTTCCATTCTTGTTACAAGATTCTCCACAAATGCTCATTATAAGTATCATTGTTAAATAAAAATGATGGGCTTGAAGACCAAGCAGTAAAGACGCATTTAATATATGAATTGTATAAAATTTTCATGGATAGCATGAGTTTATTGTATCCCTTTGTTAATTTACTTGAGAGAATTCACAATGTTTATCTTGTTATTGTTGGAAGATAATATATGGCAAATATTTCAGGGTTTAGTTGAATTTTGGAGAGGAATCTATTTGGGATGAGTTGGTAAGGGGGCAAGAGTATCTATTTTTAGAGATTCATTGCCCCTATTTCCCTACTGGTCTAGCAACTGCCTAATTATATGGGCATAGTACACCAGTATTGTGGCTGCAGTCTTCAAAACCATACATTAATAGTAATAGTAACATTTATTAATAATATTTTTTAAAACTGTTTAAATTATTACATTGAGACTAAGCACTTTTGAAGCAGTTTTTTAAAATATTTTATTCATATCAATAGCTGTCACATGTAATTGTAACAAATACTACAGTTCAGCTTGTGGCTAATTATAGTCTTTTGTTTAAAAGCTTCCATATAAGATATATTACGTATTAGGATCAATTCAACAATACAGTGCTGTAAGATCTTAATATCCCTTCATCATCATCATCATCAACCTCGTTTAGCATCCATCTTGTCCCATTGCTAGGGTTAGATGTGATTTGAGTCATCTCCACTGTTGCCTGTCATCTACCATATCTTCATTGTTGTTGAAACATCTCAGGTCCTCCTCCACTCCCTGCCTCCAGGTCTTCCTAGGCCTTCCCACTTGTCTCTTTCTTGCCACTTCCAACTCTACAGCTCTCTCAATATGTGACCTTCCTCTTTTCTTCTAATATGCCCAAACCACCTCAGCCTTGCTCTCCCATGTCTATCTTCCAAATCCTTCATAGCACATCTCCTCCCCACCTCCTCATTTGACACTCTATCTTGCCATCTCACTGTAGCCATGTATTTCAAAATTCTATGATCACACCTCACCAAAAGGCCACTATCCCTTTTTAGTTAATTTGTGGTGCTGGAGGTACCATATGGTAATCTGGTGAAACAATACCATTTCATAGTAGTGCTGGAGCCTCTTTTGCAGTTGTACCATTGAACAGGTTCATTTAGAGCATAACTTAATTCAACTAGACTTTTATTAAATTCACAATGATTCATGCAGCTTCTCACTTTCTTTTGTAAGGACAGGAATTCATTTTTTTTCTCTTTTCCCTTCCATTTGTCTATTATAACTGTGAATAAGAATCAACATACTCCATGGTAACATCTAAGTGGTAGATGTTTCCATGGAGTACGTTAATTCGTATTCACAATTATAAATTATTTCATCTTTATCCATCTTTTTGAGGTTTTATTTATCAGGCTCAAGTCAGGCTGCTGTGATTTTGCTTGGAGAATTGATGAATGAGGATATCCAGCAGGGCTTCTAGATCAAGCAGTAAGCAGCAAGAGATTATGGGGCTTCCTTGATATGCATGACTCCTCAATTTTCTCCTAGGCACAACTAAGGATAGCTTGGAAACAAATTTGGTATTTGAAGATAGCTGATCATTTGGAAGCTGCCACAGCAAATTCACACTTGACTTTGAAGCATCATGTTTAATTTACTTTTGGTAATAAAGAGATATTTTGTTCAACTGGATCATTGTTGCCTTCATACAAAACAAATGGTTGAGCTGAACCCTGACACTCTTACTTTGTACCCTCATTTCAGCTGAGGCTAAGTGATGGACCTGTTGTGGGCTGAACCTCAAATACTTTAATTGGTTAAAGCCACTGCTCATCATGATTAGCTAACCTTTTAGTAAGTACAGAAGATGCAGACTCATCATCAGACAGTGTGCAAAAAGTGGGAGTAAGCGGTTACTGAGGATATTATGAATATTTAAATACTGTTCGAAATAGAAATGTATGTGAGGGAGGAAAAATATTGAAGTAAAAGAAATATGTTTATTAAACCCATGATGGTGTTGTATAGTGCCAAGTTTTGAAACAAGACCTTTTTCTTACAGCTTCCAGCAAGGGCATAGCCAAGAAATTTTATCAGAGACGGTGTTGTCATAACTTTTCACTGGACTGTGCCTAAAGTGCACCGTTCAACACCGCAGGAAGCTTTTACATGGTAGGGGGCCTTCCATCTTGTGCGTACTGACAAAAAAGGAGAATTTTGACCCCTTCCCCTTTATAGAGACTTTGGCATAAAACTATTGTTTACCGTACACTTCACCCTTCGCTACGCGACTGGGTTGCAACCATTGTTACTCCATTCGAAGACTGCGACTGCACACTCTTTCGAGTGTGCAACTGAATGGTATTGGTTGAGGATGTACAAATGTCGGACGACTAGTATGTCAATATCATTGCTTCTTACGGAGCAAAGATGTTCGGCAAACCTGTTGGAGAGACATCAGCACTGCAGACGGAATTGAATTTGTAGGGCCAGAAATAACCGTGTTGGTACTGAGGAATCCTCATGTGAGCAATAGGAAGGAGAGCAAGAAAAAGACTCTGCTGATTAAGATGATTTAGGATTGAGATCCTTTGCAGTAAAGAATCAGTTAAAGTTAAAATTACCAGTATTACCATTAGACTAAACACTTTTCAGTAAATGAAGACAACAGTACAATCGGAAAGGCAGATTCACCAGCTGGTTTAAGGCCTAGCAATCTTTATGGTAAAGCAAACGGGCAACGTTGGCACCGTTGTAAGATAGCTGAACGATAGGTCGATTTTAAAAAGGCTGGGTTCTACAGTAAGAGACTCGTGGGCCAGAATGTATTTAAAATTATGGCCAGCTATTTGAAGAAACACATATTGTAATTATGGCCAGCTATTTACTGTATGAAGATGAAGTTCTCCAGCAGATATCAGTGTGAGAAATGATTTCCCAAAGGCCCATCATCATGGTTATCGTAATAAAATATCGGGTAGTTATTTCTTAAAACACTCATATTACTGTACTTCGAGGGACACATTTGGTCTACGTAACAAATCTGCTTCATAATTTTTCGCCCGAACAATTACTCCAGGAAAACGATGTGTGACGAAAGATCGTCGTTGGGGAGAAAAAAATTTCTTGATCTCGAAACATGAAGTTGATTTCGGAGACTTGCCAGTGCCCTCCTGAAAACTTCATCAAGATTTCAAGGGATACTGGGATGATCTGCATTTTTCGTGCATGTAAAATATTTAATAGTTGTCAAAATTGAAGCCGGTCTAGCTGCGTGGCAGAACGTGAGATGAACTTTTCGCAGTGTTCTGCAAGCACCTGATGTGTTACTCTCATTTAAACTCCAGAATTTTATAAACGTTAAAAAACAGTAGGCTTAAACAAGATCAAATTTGTTTTCCCACAAAACTTTGGTAAGAAATACTTTGAAGTTATGACTAATATACACAATACTAGTATTTCAGTAAGCTCTGCTAAGCAGAAGTATGATATGAGAGAACGTTATGGTAAAGGTCCTCGAAGACTAAATGAGGATTTGTAGAAGTCCCATGCAATGGTCATAAATCCACCCTAATCTTTTAATTCTTCCCAGAACTTTTGCGGCTTTATAAGTATGAATTTGGTTCAGATGTAAGGACAGATAGTTACTATACAGCAAAAACGGAAATTACAGGTCATAGTATCTATTTACGAAATGACTGGCCGTTCAGCCTCAAGGTCCATGAAAACCCGAGGCAAAGGCGATTGTCTATATATTCGGATACAGAATGGACACGAATTTTAGAAATTACTGTAAAAGAATTCTTTAAGTCGTATTTTGAAGACCCTGAAAGTAAAAAAAAAAATCATTTTAGAAGTGAAAACTCATGCACTGCAAATGTAAGCGTTATCTTCTGTAAATACCAACCAAACTGATTTCATGTTAGTCACTTTGCATCATTTTTACGGACCGTGATTAAGCATTAATTTGGTTTGAATTTTGCCTACGAATTGTTAATGAGAATTTTTTTTAATTTTTGTTAATTTGTTAATTTTAAAATGGGCTGTTTTTATAAACAAAAAGATACTTGTTCTAACTGTGCTGTCTGTAGCCTGTTCGGACGTTTTCCGTTCGTAGAGGTGGGGAAGGAAGCCAGCAAGGATTTCTTAGAGTTTTATACCTCTAAGACAAAATGTTGGGCACAAAATGCCAGTTGACGGACGTTATTCACGGACAGCTTAAATTACATGTCCCAACTCTATGTTTGGTTTTAAGACTGAGAACCGGCCTCAACGGTCCAAAGTTCTTCAACGCACGTGAGAAAAGTCGCACACCCCTACGGTAATTACTGAACGTTCATCAACGTAAAGCAGATTTCTGAAACCTTACTTGACTGGGCTTATTGTTTTGCTATTTTGCTTGCTGGATATGACAAAAGTTTAATATTCCAACTTTCCGTTATTTCGGTTTGGTCATGTCATGAAAAAAGGCTGAAGGCAGCCAAATTTACGGTTTCTCACAAGTATCACGGCGAAAACTTTTGAAACGGCTCAAACATTAAGTTTTGCACGACCTGTAATCTGACTTCGGCAATGTCATATCATCACGAAAAGTTTCTGTTTAGGAGAAGCGCCATTTGAGTCAAAATATAGTGGGTTAATTTGTCCTATACATTTACTTTTGAAGGATTTAATGATGTTACAACATTCTTGACCACTAGGGCCCCTACCCCTATCCCTAGGTCAGGTTCTGTAGGCTATGAACTATTCACTTAATTTAATTACCCCACAAATCCTTATCTGACATGTGTTGCCATTCAAATTATGTCTTCCAGCAAGCTGTCTTGCTCTAAACACCTATTTGGTCCCAAGAAGGATTATGAAATATACACTAATAAATTTTGAAAAGTTCAGCACAAATTTTGTCCAAACATTGAAAGATTAACAGTCTTGGGCTTTCGACTATGCATACATTCTAACGGCACATTTATACATATTTATACTTCAGGTCATAGAAAATTTAGACGAGCATATGGTTAACCTTTGTTTAGGTAGGGGACATCTACATCCTCTTTGACACCCATGACCTCCAGTAGCTTTGATCCTGATATTTAGCTTTGGCAATTCATTTGTCAAGAACAACAATCATCAAGAGCTGCAGAAATTTGCATAATGATGCTTGAAAAGTGTCTCAAGATTTCATAATTCCCATACGTCCTCAGAATTCTGATGGCAAACAGTAATAATCGCATCCTTAGGCATTCCGAAGTTATTTAGCCTTAGTATCATTACAAATATACAAACAAAATTCTGCTATTCAAACAAAACAATCAGCATGGCTAGGGGCGGCAATCTTTGTTTGGTGGCAATCGACAAAGGCAAAGTCCGTCTGTATGTGGAGTTGTTTGCTTTCGGATTTTTTTCCTTCTGTTTCCTTTTCTCGGTATCTGCTTTTATAAATATTTCACAAACGTTTTACTTCATTAAACCCCATTTATGATGAAAACAAAAGTAAACTTGTATGTCTACTTAGATAAATTCATCTATGTTTCCATAAAGCAATACTCGGCCTTCCGAACCAATTTCCGCCGTAAAATTTACTTCCGCCGTGAAAACTTTTGCCGTCATGTTTCCGCAAACTTTTGCTGTGATGTTTCCACAAACTTTTGCCGTGATGTTTCAACAAATTTTAGCCGTGATGTTTCAACAAACTTTTGCCGTGATGCTTCCACAAACTTTTGCCGTGATGCTTCCACAAACTTTTGCCGTGATACTTACAGGTCGTGTAAAACTTAATGTTTGCGTTGTTTTCAAAAGTTTTCGCCGTGATACTTGTGGGCCACCGTACAAATTTGAGTTTTTGTTTTGCTTAATCAAGACACTGCTTGAATGACTTGGCTACGAGTTTTCTGCTCTTTTTGGCAGAATGCTTTCTAATTGTTCGTTTCTTTTCGTTTTGAATTTTTTTAATGCGGATGTTTTCCACTTAGTGGGGATGTTACGTCGCTGGCAATTAGGGCTTGCCAAAGTCTTTCGAAAAAAGGGATCTTCACTCATCATTTTCACGGACGAAATCCATTGCATCTTCGCTGAAATACTTTCAATCCGAGGGGCAAATCTGCTGTAAATCAACCGTAATTTTATTCACATTTCACAACTTACATCACATCGGGTTATTGTAAAGATTTGAAATTTTCTGCCAAAAAAGTCCCTCAATATCGAAAATCATTTCCAATCAACATGATTAGGCGTTGGCTTATCGACCAATGTTTAATTGGCTCACTTTGCCACACACATGGGAGATTGAAATACTGGAAAGGGAATTCGTAAGTTTAGCCAAACACTGCTTGCAGGCACTCCTATTATAGATAAGCATCTTCAGTCAATTTTATTCGATTTTTGCTATACCTTGGCAAATAATTTTTAATCCACCTGACGCGATGTGCTACTGGGTTTGCGAAGTGATCGGTGTTAATATTGTACTTTCTTAGGTTAGATTTGATGGAATCCTGAGAACCCTTATTTAGCCCTCCCTGAAAGCATTTTTCCCACTGTAGTTGGTCAAGGAATTTTTTGTAGGGCATGCGACAAACGTGTCCAAGCCGTCAGAGTAAATGCTTTGTGGTCGTATAGAATCGATAGTGGTTATATTTGTTTCTTTGGGAACACTGATGTAGGTGCAAAACTGTTTTCGCAAAACGGGTAACATCTTTCTAAGGCAGAATTGGTGCTTTTGCGCCAGCATTCTTTGATGGTCTCTGTATGGCGTCTATGTCTTTGCTCCCCACAAAATAATGGTAAAGTAACGAAGACATAAACCATTAGTTTAGTTTATTTGGCGATGTTTTGATTATCAAACACACATCATAATTTCCCGAATGATTTTCAGGTGCATCGTTGGCAATTTCGATCCTCAACATCAGTATTTACTTGTTCAACAGATCGCTGTCGTGATGCGGGAAAGACTAAACAATGTCAAAGCACCTTGGTTTTTCGACATTTAGTGCGAGCCCTAACTTTTAATGCTGCAACAAATCCATCAATAAAATCGGTTCTTGATTCCACAAGCATTTTTCCTGTTGAAATGACATTATTGATGTTACTATCGCAGCATAGAGATACCTAAGCAATTTTCTGTGTATTAAATACTGCGAGGTCATTTGTGCTCATTTCGTGTAAAATAAAATGTCCTTCATGGCTGTACTTTAATTTAATGTTATATAGCTGGAGTTTCGCTGGAGGTGACATTAACTGGGATTAATTGAATTATAGTCACATGGCCTTGTCTAAATCTAAATGTATCCCGCGCGGGCAACAATTTCAAAATTGTTGCCTGAGCGGGCTGCACTACAACACGTGAACAAAATTTGTCGTTAGCACATCATTAAAGGGTGTTGCATGAATTCCGGGGATAAATAGCACAAAGTCCAGTAGCAGATGAATGTTTCATACGAAGGCGTGAATATAGCAATGAAGTTAAGAAAATACATTTTCCCAATCTTTCACTCGATGAAATAAGACATCTTATAGAAGGAAAAGACTCGGGTAATACACAAAAGGCTACCGAAAATGATGTTGCATCACTTTTTGTATTTTTATGGAGGTTTCAGCAGAAGAATCGTCACCGAAAGCCCTACAGAAAATATCGAGGTCGGAGTTACCTTGTTTTTCTGTTTTTCTTGGCTCTGTCGCTATATAACAAAACACTTAATGTCTTGTCCCTCAGGAAACACTAAGTTTGTTTTCCCTTGAGACCAGACATTAAGTGTATAATAAGATTATATTTTAGTATTTTATATTATAGTACAGTAGAACCCCGGTAACTCGAACTGCCAACGATAATGAAAAATAGTTCGAGTTAGCGGGGGTTCGAGTTGGCGGGGTGGGCGTTGGATTTCAAGTATCCTAATAAAAATTAATACGGTATCGTGGTTTTCTGATTCATCCACAATTGCAAGTCATTTTGGTCCAGTCAGTTAAGAGTATTTTAATTTTCCATCATGGATAGAGTTGAATGTGTTGTCCTGAATTCTAATGTTACCATATTTTAATGTCTGCCTCGACTGAGTTCAATAACTGTTTGTGATAAAATGACTATACCAGAATACATGTGCAGGTTCAGTGAGTGTTTGGGTCGTGTACGTACGGCTGCACAAATTTCTGAAAGCCCTACAAAATAAACTGGATAAACTAGAACAGTTGCTACGGGCTACTCAAGACTAAGTTGTGTGAAAATCTAAGAATCATTTCATCAAATTATAATTGTGTGCGCAATATTTACCCCGAATAATCAGTTCGTTATGTGGACTTTAAACCGCGTCATTCCGGAAAGATGATCTTTTCTGGATTTGAATTACGTTTCCATACATTGTCACGTTATCAGTAAAAATTCAAGATTCCGATCAGTCAAACAGCTATTTCCTGACACTTTCAGGTTTATCGACCGACGTTTCCAAAATAGAGTTCGAGTTAACGGGGTAAAATTGAACCGAGGGAGTATGAGATTAGTTTGAGTTAGCGGGGAGTTCGAATTAACCGAGTTCGAGTTATGTAGTAGTAAATGATAGGGGAAATGTGATAAAATCCAGGGGAAATTGAATTTGGTTCGAGTTAGCGGGGAGTTCAAGTTAAGCGAGTTCGAGTTAGCGAGGTTCTACTGTATATTTTAAAGAAAATCATAACAATGTTGTGCTTTTATAAGTGATAAAGACACATGTGAATTTATATGTGTACAAGAAGTGTGTTTTTTTGGGTTGCAAAAGATAAATGTCTAAATTTTCTTCGCGAAATATCGTATTAAGAGGCTCATTTTAGAAAACATCAAAAAACTCGCAGTAGGTGCTTTATCGGATCTGAATCCCTCGGCCATAGCCTTCTATTAGGTGGTAAATCTGCTCAGATGCCAAATTTTTGTTGTTTTTCTTGTTCTTGTTTTTTTTTTTTTTATTCTCTTAGCACAGATCTCGTTTCCTGATGGTAATGCTACATATTGGTTACCAGGTTCACCGGTTAAACTGCCATGGCGAATAAAATTTTCATCGTCTGATATTCTTGCTGTTCAATGGTCTTTTACCAGATCAGGGTCAACTCAAGCTAAAACCTTGGCTGCTCTAGGTTTTCGTGCCTTAGTTCCAGTTATTCTTGATCCAACGTACAGCATCGTAGACGGAGCAACACTTGTGTTTCAAAATGCCAATCTTAATCACAATGGAACTTACACCCTTGCAGTAACCTTGAGGGCTAGTGCTGGTGGTAACACAATCAGGTCTAACGTTCTTGTCATTATATTAGGTAAGAAATTGATTATTTGCACTTTGGATATGCTGGATCCCGATATCGGTATCAAGTAAAATCTAGCTACGTATTAGAATCCTAAAGCCTGGTCTGCATGATACGATTGTCACGTGCAATTTTTTTGCATGAGATACGTGTTCGTGGTAACACAATCACTTCTGACGTTCTGGTCATCATATTAGGTAAGAAACCGGTTAATTTTACTAGGGATATGCCAGATCCTGAGTCATAGAGACGTCGACCCAAGTTATCTCGTCCTCCCTGGTGCGAAATTGCCGGTGATTTCGTCCCACTAGGCCGATATACCAAGAGATATCAGTGTCCTTCCAGGACAATTGTCAATCCTTCCAGGACAATTGCCTTCCCATTAATCTATTATGCGTGAAATCTAATTGCATTTAATATGCAACTTTTATTAGGATTTTAAAGCCGTAACTTTAAAAAGTTATGGCTCAACAATAAGCTTATTTAATGGATGGTTGAAATACAGTTTTCGAACAAATAAAGTAAATGGTTTGAACCCGGGAGAATTGGTACATGTTAGTGATTGCAGATTGTCCAGGTTACTGTAGTCTTGAGAAAGACTGTTGGTGACTGACGTTTCGACCGCCTCAGCGGTAGTCATCTTCAGATCACTGACCAATGAGGCCGTCGAAACGTCAGTCACCAACAGTCTTTCTCAAGACTATACTAACCTGGATGATCTGCTATCACTGACATGTAATTTTCGAACAGTTTTACCATGTCGCGCATTGTTATAAAAATTTCTTTTTCTTCGGAAATGGAAATCATCAACCTCGCTTCCCAGAAATGCTTTAGAGTTTGTATGCAGGAAATTTCTTTCTTTCCAAAAAATATCCGTCTCTCTGCCAGGACTCTAACGACATACGTCATTTAAAATCGTGGCTATTGATTTTTCGGGCGGAAAACGTAGACGTAATATAAAAATGAGAGGCCAGCTCATGATTTATATGTGGAGAGGCATAATGACAGATATAAAACACAAAGTATTTAAAAACTAATTATTTAACTTTACTAACGTTTCGTTGCGGACGTGCAACATCTTCAGAGTGAATAATTTACAAATGAGACTAAAACCTATGTCTATTTACACGTGAAGATAAGTTACATGAGAGCTAAACAATAGGATTAAAGTGACAAGATGTAGGGTGACAGGAAAATAGAGATGAAATGAAATGAAGTGAAAAGAGAACCGCGTAGAACTAATATAAAGAAAGAGGTATGGAGGAGATGTTTTCGTTGAGAGAGGGTCTAAATTTTCATATAAGTAAGCTCTCTCGAGCTCTCTCTTGAGCTCCTCCTTCGAGGAGCTCTTTATTTTTTGACACCAAATCTTTCATATTTGTCTAGGAAAAGATAAAATTTTAATTATTCGTCCAAGTGATATTTGTCTTTTTAAGATAGTAAGGACCTCTTTCCAGCTAAAGTTTGCAGTTTATCGGGAAGAAAGTTGTCCCTAAATGGTTTCGTTTATGTTTATGCCGTGTAGTAGTCGATATTAAACAAACTCGTCCAAAATTAGACCGATCCGTTAAAGGTATCTTTAAAATCTGCTTAGTGATTGTGACTGAAACTGTTTCTCATTGCTTAATTTTTTCGGTGCAGACAAATTTAGAATGTTTCATAGCTATTTCAGTAAATGACGTAATTTTCTATTAATAGCAACAGTACTTTAATATTCTGGAATCAGATGTTATAACTCAACATTATTTATAACGTATTACGTCAATATTCGAGAACTTTCCAGACAGTCGTAATAGTATGGATTGTGTACAGATCCTATCCTTTTTACAAGCCCGCTCCTGATTGGCCGTCTTCACCTTGTTTCTCAAAGTCTCAAGTGATGTCAGAAGGTTTTAATTCCTCACCTGGAGTAGTATTGCCTTCTCCTTCTACCAAATTGAGCAATTCTTTGGATTTGATGAGCTTCAAATTAACCTCAACCAGAAAGCTGTTTTTAGTCATTAAATTTCCTTTCTATGCTTCATCTTCCCGTCACTGTAAAAGACTATGAATAGCGTTTTCAGATGCTGTGGTACGTTTCCTAGAAGATCGTAACATTTTGAAAAGAACATGGAAACAAAAAATCTCAAATCTCAAATCTCAAACAGCCACACGCGTATACGTCAATCTAGTCGTCAATCGCGATGCATAGCTAGGCCCAGAAATCAATGCGGTGCTAATTCCTATATCATCGTTTTATTTCGCATCAAATCTTTGTTGAATAACAAGACTAGTATAATAAATTCTTATTTCATGTGTAGAATCTCTTGTAGCAATTCTCTCAGAGCGCAAGAATCTCGTTTACAAGGCAACATAAAATGACATTTTATTTCAGAATCATCCTCAGAGATCTACATGAACAGAAGCTTTTCATGATAATCTGACACTGCCGAAGTCAACTGCAAAATGTTGACTTCAACATTTGAGCACTTCAACATTTTCAGCACTTAAATGGGATAAAAACTCGCCTGTAATCCCTGTGGACTCGATAGCTCAACAGGTTGAGCGGTGAACCGGTATTCCGAAGGTGCGAGTTCAAATCCCGCTCGAGTCAACATTTTTCAGTTGACTTCGGCAGTGTCAGATTATCATAAAAAGTTTCTGTTCATAAAATGACATTGTCTTGGCTATTAAGAAAAAAATGGGAAAAATTGATCTGTATCATTCGAAACACTTCGAATTCAAATTTGCTGTTAAAAATTGTTTCGAACGGAACCCATATCTAAAATTATTAGAATTTTCCCCATAGTGGTTCACGTCTGTCTAACCCAGAAAACCGATAAAATTTGACGAACATGTCATTTTGTCATTTCCTGGGTTTGACGAAAAGATTTGTTGACTCGCTTAGCTAATATTGCCAAGAAGGATACTTAAGCTAAAAACTAAAACATTGCCATTTTAAAACGTAGTCGCTCCGACAACACGGGATCTGCTTCGTCAAAAAGTTCCATATCAATTCAAATACCACAAGTTTTGGCCTTATCATTTTCTGATGCCATAAAATTCCGAAAGTAATGGCCACCGGTACTTTGGAATTTAGTAGCCATTGAGAACCGCTACTTTCGGGGGTCTTTATTTTCGGTTCGTTGCATTTATCTCATTTTATGCATTTATCTTTAAAAAACGTGTCGTATAATTCCAAACTTGTTTTGCATGATGTTCGCTTCATTTTTGACTGGATGGTTTTTAAAAACCCACTTATCTAAGGAGTAGCTTCTGAAAGCATTTATAACATTTATCATAATCGTTCTTTGAGAAAGCCTTCTCAAACTCATTAATAGTTCATAAAGCAAAACCAAAAGAAATACATAATTAATCAGTATTTAGAAATGGGGGGAAGATTACAGCTGAATTTTGCCAACTTTCGGCTGGATTTTCGCCTAAAACGCTGGTTCCTTTGAGAAGTAATCTCAAACGCTCGTTTGGTGTTCTTACTCCGATCACCGGAGGAAGAACACTCCGATGTCACGCTCCGATGCGCCGGCCGCTCTCATACTGCGTGGAAGGAACTTAAGTCTCTGCACCTTCTGGCTCCTAGAAGTGGAAAACGGTGGAGACCTCCACTTACTATGTTCTCCGTACGTGCTATTACTCCTGGTAGGACCAGATTTTATCGGGTTTCCTACAAAGCCCCTAACCGGAAAAATCTTTTAATTATTCCCTTGAATACATTTGACAGCCTATTGTCTACATCAAGATCTGAATTTGCCCCTAATATTCTCCTGTCAAATGTCATGACTGCCGCACCAAAAATTGACGAGCTATTCCTCTTCACCTCCCAACACAATTTTGACTATATTTTTCTAACTGAAACATGGCTAAGAGATTCTGTGGGCGATAACCACGTCGCTTTGCCAAACTACTACCTTACTAGGCGACACCGTCATTTGGGCATACACAGAGGTGTCTGCCTTTATCTGAAGAAATCGATAAACTTCAAACACCTCGATGACCTCTACGAATCAGACTTTGAAGTACTTTGGGCCCATGCACGACCACAAAGGATTCCAAGGGGTTTTTCATGTATAGTCAGAACGACCGTTTACCACCCACCGAGTGCACACGATAATGACATGGTTGAATTCCTGACGAAATCTCTAACAAAAATCGAAGGGCTTTTTCCTGGTAGCGGAATGATTATTGCTAATGACTTTAACTAACTGAATATCACACATCTTTGCCCTCAGTTCAAACTTAAACAACTTGTTGATAAACCGAGTCGTGGAGCACGCACATTAGACCTGGTGCTGACCAATACGTAAGGCTTTTATGGGTCAAACCCAGCCACAGTTTATCCACCTTTTGTCCTGTCAAACCATTATACCATCTCCGTCCTTCCGAAGGAAAGGACCTTCAATTCGTCGAGTTGACGAACCGTCAACAAAAGGGACACCAGGCCTTCCCGCAAAATCGAATTGGGCAGATACTTGAGTCAGGTTGGCAGGCGCATCATCGACTCGGCAGAAACAAGCGATGAGAAGAATGATCTTCTCACCGCCATAATATCTGCTGGGTTGAATCTCCTGATGCTTCTGAAGGAAATAACCTTCCATCGCTGTTACCCACCCTGGAACACTGAGAAATTTAAGAGCTTTATTAAACAGTGGCAATAAGCCCTTTCATCAGGAAATCTGGTATTTTTTTTAAGATATACCGTAACAAAGTTAACCGAATATCGAAAGAATGTCGCGCCGATTATTATGCTTCAAAAGTCAGTCATTTAAAGCAGTTGAAACCTAAACTCTGGTGGGCGGAGGTCAAACGTATCTGCAGAATGACATCTCTAGTACCCAACAATTTTCTCTCGCATGAGCAGATAGAGAACTTTGACAACTTATCGCCAACTGATTTCGCAAACCTGATTAACAACAGTTTTCTCCAGCCAATGAAAGATTACAGGCCCCTGTGCGACGATGATATGCCGACCTTGTTTTTGGAGATCACCGATGACAGCCCAAATATTGATACCGCAATAACCACAACAGTATCTATCTACAACAAGTTAAAGAAATTAAACTCGGCTAAAGCACCAGGACCTGATGGAATCCCCGAATGGATCTTGAAAGAATACGCGGACATGCTAGCACCCCCCGTGTCAAGCATGCTTAATACCTCGTATCAAGAACACAAGTTTCCACTAGCATGGAAGCACGCAAATGTCACTCCCATACCGAAGGAGAATCCTGTTAAAGATATCGACAAACGCCTCCGGTCAATCTCGCTCATCCTCACACTGTCTAAACTGGCTGAGGAATTTGTGGTTGAGAAGTATGTTGCACCTGCTATTTTGGCTGTTATCAATCCCGCCCAATTTGGTGGTATCCCACACTTATAAGCAACACTTGCTCTTATTAGCATGTCTCATAAGTGGGCGGAAGCTACGGATGACTCTGGTGCTGCAGTTCGGGTATTACTTTTTGATTACCGAAAAGCTTTTGACCTCATTGATCACCATATTTTAGCTGGTAGAATCCTCCAACTCGCGATTACTGCCTTTGTCAAGAAATTGGTCATCTATTTCCTGATGCACAGAGACCAGCGGGTGAAATTAACCAGAGATTGTGTTTCCGAGTGGAGAGGTGTTCCATCGAATGTCCCTCATGAGAAAAAACTGGGCCCTTATTTATCTTAATAAACGATCTTCGACCATCTAACGTTGACATTTGGAAATATATTGATGACACTACTGTTTCCGAAGTTGTGCAAAAGAGTAGTTTGAGGTTCATGTATGCTGACGACCCCACAACCGTCACCATCAGCACCGCTCACATCGCTGCCGAGGATGTACAGAACTGGTCAATTAACAACCGAATGCACCTTAATATCCCCAAGCGCAAACAAAGTCTTATTTATTTCGGTAGAATGAGCAATGACTTACCCAAGCCCATATTAGTGGAGTTCAACAAGACATTGTAAGTCATGCAAAAATTTTAGACTCATCAATTTCAGACGATCGGAAGTAGAATGAATACGTTTCGAAATTATTAAGGAGGGAAATAAGCGGTTTTACTTCATCATCCAACTGAAACGAGCTATTGTTCCCAGAATCAGATATTATTTTTTATTGCACCTTTGTTAGTGTACAGCTGTCAGGTGTACCACTACTCTATCTACATATCTGTCAGACGCACTAGAAAGAGTACAGAAACGTGTAATGTCAATTATCTTTCCGGGGAATGAGTCATGACATGAGCCTAGCTCGTTGTAACTTTAGTACTGTTAGAGATATGCGAACAAACGCTTGCATTAAACTATTAAATGAAATTGTCGCAAACCCTGATCACAAGCTCGCGCTACTTCTACCAGCTGAGCACATCCAAACCCACCACTTAAGGGAGTGTCGCACTTTCTCATCACATGGAGCTAAGACGAACAGATTCAGCAAAAGTTTCCTCCCAGCATCTTTATTAGAAGAGCGTATTCGGTTAGAGTTATCATAATCAGCTAGTCTTTAATTGTAAGTTATTATAATTAGTCTTCTTACCACTACATTTTGTAAATGTGCACGCAATTCAGTTTTCTAGCTGCAATACTTACTGTTTAATGTCAACTCCTTCCGGTTATATATTACATCCCCCTTTCCATATAAATGCTATTTACAAGATAATATCAGAGAACTTAACGATATCATAATAATTACAAATTTCAACAAATCGTAAAATGTCAGCTAGTCTATCAACTGCTTGTATAGTTCTTTATGTACGGCGTGAGACTTTAGTTTCTTGTATTTCGCTTTCTTTGTGGATAAGGGTCTCGCAATGCCCCATGTCCCCTTCTCCACGAACGAGTGTTTACTGGTGGTGGATGTTCAGGATTTTCAAGTTGGCTAGTTGCCTCAGTGGGAGTGGGACATTCTTGCCAGGAGGGCGCTGGACGTAAATATTTTCCGTTGCGAATCAAAGTTGACCCTTGGTCTGTGAGGATAGAATAAGTGCGGTTTTCTCCAATTTCCACGATTGTTCCTCGTAGGGACCAGTCTGTGTCAACACGAGATCGGATTGCAACACGAGATCCTATCGTCAGAGGTGGGAGCTCAGTGGTATGTAGGTTGTAGTAGCTTTTCTCTTTCTGTTTAGCATCGAGAATTTTTCCTTTCGTGGTCTTGTCCAAAAATTGGCTATTACTGTTTAGGAATCTGGGAAGAGAGTCGTGAAGCTTTCTTCCAACCATGAGCTCAGCAGGGCTCTTGCCGCAGAGAAGAGGTGTGTTGCGAATAGCCAACAAGCCTTTCCAAAATTCATCATTCAGTGAGCCACACTTTTTTAGGAGCTTTTTTATATTCTTTACAGCAGCTTCTGCTTTGCCATTAGATTGAGCGTGAGTAGGGGATGATAGGGTGTGCAGAAATCCCCATTCATTAGCAAAACTTTCAAACGCTTTGCATTTGAATTGGGATCCTTCGTCAGAGATGACTTGAACGGGTGTCCCAAACCGAGAAAATATCTTTTTTAGTTCCTTTATCAACAGCAGGGCTGTGGCATCGTTTCTGAGATCATGGACCTCGGTGAAGAAGGAGAAATAGTCGGTGACGATCAGATATTCGTTACCGTGAAGACTGCAGAGGTCGACGCCTAATTTTTCCCAAGGTTGCGTTGGCAGTGGTGGTTGCTGAAGAGGTTATTTGGAGTTTACAGGAACAAGAGTTAAACACTTCGAACAGCGTTTTACCATGTCTTGGATTTCACGATCAATTCTAGGCCAGTAGATGGAATCACGAGTACGGCGACGAGTTTTATCAATGCCTTGATGTCCCTCATGGAGATTTTGTAATATCTTCTTCTGCAAAGAGTTGGGAATAACTGTTCTTCCATTCATGAGAAGGATAGAGTCTTTTCCAAAGGAAGCCGAACAAAGGTTTTGTCGGATAGACCTGAAGGACTTTGCAACGGTGGCTACTTCTTGTAATGTGTTAGGCCAACCGGACTGGACATATTCGATGACTTGACAAAGTTGGGTATCTTTCTTCTGGTGTTCACAAACTTCGTTGAGTTGGATATCATAAGTAGACTTATCAGCAAACTGAGCTTTCACTGCAGCTTCTGCGTGAGCTTCACACAACTCATCTTCGAGGGAGGGTTGATCGACAGGAAAGCGGGAAAGCGCATCAGCCGCCAAATGATATTTCCCGTTAATCCACTTGGCTGTGAGACTGTAAGGCAGCATTTTCATCATAAGTCGTTGTAACCGTGGATTTTCTACATCAGAAATTCCTTTCGAGTTCAGGATAGGAATTAGAGGTTGATGGTCGGTAACCAGCGTAAAGTGAGGTAGACCCTGAAGATACATGTTACATTTCTTCATTGCCCAACAAGCCCCAAGAGCTTCCAGTTCGATCATAGCATAGCGGCTTTCGGCTGGGGTTAGGAATCGGGAGCCGGCTTGGACAGGCTTCCATGTACCATTGACCATCTGGAGCAAGACAAAGCCCAGTCCATTAAGACGAGAGGCGTCAGTAGCAAGCAACGTCTGGCGGTTCACGGCAAAGTACGTTAAAACAGGAGTGGAAGTCAGACGGCATTTGGCATCAGCAAAGGCATTTTCATGTTCTGGTAACCATTGGAATACTGAATCTTTCTTCAAGAGATGACGGAATGGTTCCATGATTTTGGTGAGATCTTTTGAAAAATTTCCAAGCTGATTTACTAAACCAAACCAAGAGCGCAGGTCAGTTAGGTTTCTTGGGCGGGGAAAATCTCGGATAGATTTAAGGAGGTCTGGACTGGACTGAATGCCAGTTCTGGATAGACGATACCCACCAAAATCGACCTCGGTAACTGCGATTTGTGATTTCGTTTGCTTGAGAGTGACACCGTGATGACGACATTGATCAAGGAAGGCGTGGACACGCTTCTTTAGAGTAGAGAGACTTGGGGCAAAGACCAAAATATCGTTCACAATCTTACGAATACCTTCTAATCCAGCGGTGACCTTATCCATACGACGGTTGTACCACTCGGAGATGCTGTTTATTCCAAAAGCAGCTCGATTGCATATATATCGGCCAAATGGTGTGATGAAGCAGGTGAGTGGACGAGACTCAGGAGCAAGGGGAACTTGCCAATAACCATGACTAGCATCAAATTTGCAGAAATATTTGAGTTCTTCACTTGGAATACTTGTTCCTGCTTCAAAAGGTGAATTGCTGATATGGTATTCCCGTTGGATGAATCTGTTTAGGTGAGTGAAGTCAATGCAGATTCTCAGTTCATCACTGTGTTTCTTAGGGGCAATTACTATTGGATGACACCATGGGCTTGGTTCCTCATGGGTTGAGATAATTCCAAGATGTTCCATTTCCTCAAGTTGTTTCTTCAGCTGCTGAAGGTAAGGGATAGGAATTCGTCTTGCTTTAAGTTGGGCATAGGGCTGTGTATCAGGCTTGAGATTTATCTTGAAAGTGTCACCTTTCATTTCAGGAAGGGTTGCATCATTAAAAACATCTTCATAAGCTTCTAAAATTGGAGAGAAGTTGGTGTCTTCACTGTAGGTGAATTTCTTTCTTTCTGCATTAAGTGAACTGACTCTTGTTGTTGTGATACAGTTCAAATTAGATAGGAGGTCATCATCAGATGGAGGGGCTAACTCTGGGCTGTTGGTTTCAAATTGGTTTTTGTGATGGATAACAATATTAGATGGAGATGGAATCTCTACAGCAGTAAGGCTTTTCACAGATTGAGGTGGTGGGGCATTTTGTGTTAAGGCAGAGAGAGGCCACTGGTCATCTATAATACCAAGAACTTGGCAAGCAGGGGTACCGAGGATTACACCATCTTCACCATGCACAATGTGGAACCATTGATGTACAGAAACAACAGGTTTTTCTTGGGGCCAGGAAATCTTAAGGAGAACACGTGCTTCAACATGCAGGTTGTGGCCACCTTAATAGAGCCGTCTTAATAGAGCCACATTCAAGGTTGTAATTCCAGGCAGGGGTATCAAATTGGGTAATCCAGTCATAGCCAACACAGTTAATGTTTGAACCAGGATCTATCATACATTTCTGTTTCCAGTTATGATTACCAATGACAAACTCTGCATAGTAGTGCTTTCTAACGCTTGGAACAGTAGAAAGGTTTATGGATTTCACAGAAGTGGCAAGAGTTACTTTGGTGCCTCCATTAGCAGAGATAACCTTAAGTGTTGGTTTTTTCAAGGGGTTAGATTTTGTTGAATCATCAGTAGACTTTGTTTCATGCTTAGACTGTTTACCAATTTTGCTAGATGTGTTCGGACACATGACAGATTTAGCCCAATGTCCTTTATTATGACAAACTTTGCAAATTGAGTCTTTTGCAGGGCAGAGGTCCTTTTTCAGAACATGGAATTTCATGCAGAACTTACATTTCTTTAAGCACTCATCTTTTCCAGATTGGGGTGAAATCTTCTTACCTTGGTTATAAGGTGATTTGCCCTGTTTGTAGGAAGAGGCCCCAGTTTTGTTGATTTTGGACGTAAACCTGTCCACTTGGGAAGAAGTGGCTTCATCAACCTTAATGTGTTGCACAGCTTTTTCAATAGTAAGGTCTGTGATGCAAAGAAGTCCCTTTCTGACATCGTTAGATTTTATTCCAGCAACTAGCCTTGCAAGAAGAATTCGATCCTTGCAGGACATTCTTGTCAGGGTCTTACAACAGTCCCGATATTGACATTTATTCAAGAGTGACTGTAAATCATTGTAGAATTCTTCGAAGGACTCGTTTGAGCCTTGAACTCTTTTATGGAACTCGTATTCATGAACAAATATATTTGAACTTCCACAAACTTGGTTTTGGAAGGCTTCGATTATAGCGTTGACTTGTTGATGGCCAGTATTGTTCATTCTTTTGACAGTATCGTCACTAAGGACGTTTGTGAAGAGAGCTCGTTGGGTTTCTGGCGGGAGATCGAAGAAGCCTGTTATTGTCGCTGCAGAATCCCAGCGTTGTTTCCAGATTTCAAATCCATCAGGAGTACAAGTAGCAATATCCAGTTTAGAAACTCTCCGAATTTCTGAGGAAATAAACGGAAGATTTGGGCCAAGATTTAGTGCTGCTGCAGAAGAGCTTGGTTCGCCTTGAGAGCGTGTATCGTACTTGGGAGGCATATTTAGTCTTCTTCGTATTTTATAGACCAGGAAGAGCCAGTAATTGTATATTTCGGCGTTAAAGCTTTGATTAAGTTAGCCACGGAATTCGTCAGTACAAATTTTGCTGCCACGGTCAGCCCAGAATGTATACGACCCACAAATGTGTAAGGGAGCTCAGAGACTTCTGTCTGCTACGCCATGTTTAATGTCAACTCCTTCCGGTTATATATTACACCTACCTACCTACCTATCTACCTACCTACCTACCTACCTACCTACCTACCTACCTACCTACCTACCTACCTACCTACCTACCTACCTACCTACCTACCTACCTATCTATCTCTCTATCTCTCTATCTATCTATCTATCTATCTATCTATCTATCTATCTATCTATCTATCTATCTATCTATCTATCTATCTATCTATCTGTCTGTCTGTCTGCCTGTCTATCTATCTGTCTGCCTGTCTGCCTGCCTGTCTGCCTGCCTGCCTGTCTGCCTGTCTGCCTGCCTGTCTGCCTGTCTAAATTTATCTATTAGTGGAACAACACTAAAACAAGCTGACAAAGTAAAATGTCTAGGTTTCACAATTGATGAAAATTTGACATGGAAATACCATATAGGAAACGTAATAAAGAAAGTTAAAACTGGTTTACGTGTCTTAAAGAAAGCCAAGGCATTTTGTTAACCAACAATTACTGACCAACATATACTATGCTGTTGTAGAGCCTCACTTCAAGTATTGCTCTGCTGTATGGGATAGTGTAGACCAAACACTTTCAGATATACTCCAAAAGTTGCAAAACCGTGCCTCTCGTATAATTACAAGCGGGCCATATACACGCCACAGTCGTGAAATTTTCTCTGATCTAGGATGGTCTACCCTAGCTCACAACAGGAAATACCAAAAAGCTGTCATGATACACAAAATTGTAAATGGACATGCTCCATCATATTTGAATGATATGTTTGAAAAACAGTGTGGATCAAATGTCTACAACCTCAGAGGATCCAACTGTGATTTCCAAATACCAAACGTTCGAACTAAAACCTATCATGACAGCTTTGCAGTATCAGGAGCCATGCTGTGGAACTCCTTAACTAACTCATTAAAAGCAGAGGAGAACCTCACAAATTTTAAAAAGAAAGTACGAGAACTTTTGCATTGACAACAATATTGTAAGACTAATATTGTAAATACTCTGTAAATATTGTGTGCATATCTTTATACATCATGATTAAAAAAAATTGTAAATATAATTAGTTTTTACACACGGCTTCTAGGTTGAACAGATTTAGAAATTGATGTAATTTTTACTTCTGATAGAACTACCGTGTCAAAATAAAATCTATCTAATCTAATCTAATCTATCAATTTATCTATCCATCCATTTACTAAATACCAAGATCTTTCCTAGTTTTTTAGGTATTCAGCACCTTTCGAAGTATTTTTGCTGTTCCCTGTAAACAAGTTTTCTGAAGAGCGTGAAAATTCACTTTTATGTTTAGTTTTTTCACGAACTTGTTGAATGACTTGCTTACTGTTCTCAAGCTGCCAATAGTGACAGGTATAATCATAACCTCTATACAGTTCCAAGTCCTTTTCACTTCCAGTTTCAAAACTTGATATTTCATCAACTTTTTTCTTTCATATGCACTTACCCTTCAATTACGATTGTTAATCAAACCTTCAAGCCAATAACGTATATAATTTCAAACGATCCTGATGCACCATTAATTATAAGTAAGACCATGAAATGAGGTGTATTAGCTATTAAACCTCTCGCTCAAGGAGGGTCGTTCAGTAACAAGATTCAAATGAAGCAGATATTTTACTGAACAGCGATGTAAAATCTTCCCTGAACAAGTATCAAACACCCCAGTATGGTACTTATTAATTTCTCTAGACGACGTTTTAAGTGCTCTCTTCCTCAGATCTGATTATCTAACTTGGTGAAGTATGCACTGCCCGAAACATCGTGGACATGAAACGTCCGCGTGAAGTTGATTGACTGTTTTCAGTTTTATTTCTCTGCAAATGTTCTTGCCCGTTCACCTTTCCGGAACCAGAAATTCCCATATGTGCTGATTGATTTCTTCAGTCAACTTTGTGGTGCTACGCCTGAGTGATTTAAGTATCCAAATCAAAGCATACAAAAGGACTTGTAGAAAAAGCGTAATAAGGAAAAGGTTTATTAGGATCTAACGTTTCGTTGCATTTAACGCTGCATCATCAGAGAATGAAATCAAATGTGACAAAGACCAATTATAAGGTTACTATTAAAATTTCATTTACACCTTGCACTTAATTATGTAAATTAACATGTAATAGTAACCTTATAATTAGCCATTGTCACATTTTATTTCATTCTCTGATGATGTTGCGCTGAATGCGAGGAAACGTTAGATTCTCATAAACCTTTTTGTTATTATGTCTCTTCTACGCATCTTTTACTGGACTTTAATTTTCATACTTAGGTTACGATTTCCGCCTGATTCGTTGATTGCATCGATACCCGGGTGATTGCCACGATTATTGATCGGGTTTCATTACCATTAGGCGCCCTTAAAACATTGACCGAACCATTTGCATTTGAATTGTTAAGTAGGGTGTTGTTGGTCACATTGAACAAACCAAGAAGTAGACAGATTGTATTTTACGGTAGCGGTCATTTGCTACAGAAACTTTATTGCATTTCTTCCTACTGTTATTTGTGCTGGTTACAAAGAAAGCTATAAAAAACGGCAACGTGTATAAAGTCTACAACTTTAGCGAAGATCCTCACTTAGAGTACGAAGTGTAACGTAAATTAGAATAGAAGCAAGTTGAGGTTTTTATACTTTAAAACGTCATGGGGCGATGAAATTACCCAGTCAAACGCGAAGATATACAACGAAGAAATCAAGGAAATTTAAACTTTGGCTTTCTGGTTGTTTGAGTTTTACGCGTTTATTCTTTGACTTTGTTTTAGAACAACCGTCTGCAACTACAAACTGTTCTCGGATTCCATCGTTAAAAGAAGGTGAAAATATTACGTGCGTGTGTAACGGTACAAACGGCAACCCTCCTCCTACTGCGTCATGGTCTAAAGATGGCAAAGTGCTTAGTGAGGAATATTTAAAGAGCATGCTAATGCTAACGAAAGTTGGGAAAGATAATAATGGTGCATATATATGCAAAGTGAGAAGTCACAATTTAACTGATGAGAAACGGGTTCAAGTGATCGAAAAATGTGAGTGTAATATAATTTTGTATGTTGCTCATTCAGTACTATACTGAATGTGAATTAAAAACTACCGTAATTATCAACAGGAGCCTATGGCTAACTGGCGAGCATGTCGATATGTTTTGTGGAAGTAGTAAACTTTTGACTTTTAGTATAGTTTATATTTTGGACGTCGGGATCGTAATAGGTTATAGCGCTCAGGCCGTTATCTAAACCAAGGCAGATTTTTTTTTTCAACTTCATTTTGTGGATTATATTGTAACTTTACCGCGTTGCAGTGGTCCAAATACACAGCCAACAAAAACGAATTAAAACTAGACTGCCTAATACGTTAGAACGATGAACGTTTAGTACATTAGCTTGGATATTGCTCGGTGGTTTATCGTTGTAGTGAGTAGCCACTTGTTGAGGCAGTGTAAACTGTAAGAAAAAGCTGATGCCCAACCTCCCTGAGTGACAAACTCTTGTCTGGCGCCACGCTTTTTTGCGACTTCTGGTCCAAAATATCGAAATTTTACCTATTTGATCATTGTAATTGAGTCCTTTCGTCACTCGTTCCCTATGGTAGGTGTCCCATGGACAAGTGAAATCGTTTGGCGTTTGACAGTACTAGGGAGCCATTACCGTACGGGAAATCTCAGCGACCACCTGATGGAAGATTTCATGACCCCTGGAAAATTGATTGATTGACCGATTGATTGATTGAAAACTTTATTTGAGTGTCGATGTATTTAGCTATATTAAGCTAATTGGGGACACTATTTAAGCTACAGATAAAATAGTAATCGTTCTAATAATACTTCCTTAATTTACCTACGTAAAAAGTTAATTAAAAATATTAATTGTCCTTTTTAAAAATAAATTTTAAATAACTAAAAAGTGCATAAAAACAGTTCCTAGAATTATTGTCCAACAGGTTTTCAAGATCCTTATTTCTAATATTTCTTTTAAAAGACTCCAGACTTGGTTTTTCTTTATCTTCTATATCCAATCTCGACCATATATATGGTCCATAATATCGAATACTTGGTATAATAAAATTAGCATTTTGCAGTTCATAACGCTTATTTGGTCGGCTAACCAGTTCAGTTATGTGCGAAGGACTTAAATTGTTCTTTACTTTGTACATCAACACCGTTATATTTTGCAACCGCCTATTGTATAAACTTGGTAGGTTTGCTCTATGAAGAAGTACCTGGTAAGTTAATGAATTTGAGTTAAATACTGCTCTTAATGCCCTTTCCTGAACTCTCTCTAATTGTTTTTTGTTTGACGGCAGACAAAAATGCTATACCAAGTGGTAATATGAAAGATGCGGTAGAATTGCTGACTTATAGTTGTAACTTCGCAAAAGTTGAAATGAGTTTATGTAATCGCAATAGCACACCTACGTTTTGACCACTTTTTCTACACACTGTAGTGATGTGTTTATGAAAATTAAATTTGTCATCCATATTTACTCCAAGGATTTTAAGATCTTGTGTATGAGTTAACTGGCTGTCATCAATGCTTACAAAAACTATATCTTCATTGGCATTGGCCCATTCATTTGGTTTTATCGTCATGGTCTGATACTTTTGATAGTTGGATTTTAATAAATTTTCCTCATACCAAGTAGATGCGATTTCCATCTCATTCCTTAGAATGTTCTCAACATTCCTAATCTGTTTACCCATAGCATAGATTTGGCGATCATCTGCATATAAATAGAGATGAGAATTCTTCATTTGTGAAGGCACATCATTCTGGAACATATTCCACATCAAAGGACCAAATGAGGAACCCTGCAGACATCCTCTCGTAACTTCTTTCCATTCGCTAGCTACACCACTGTTCCTTAGTTATGACTTGTTAGAACTCGCAATCGTTGGTTCCCCTTATTACGTCAGCTGAATGCAACTACCAGAACACTTTGCGGTGTTTTGATTTTCATGCAAACATCAAATCCCGAAAGCGAACGGAAAAACAAATGCTCCAATTAGCACTTAAGAACATGATTTCGAAATCCATTCTGGTAGTTGTATTCAGCAGATGTATAGTACAACAAATAGTATATTTACTACATTAATTTGCTTGGCAGAGCTTGTGCTTACCCTCAATAATTATTTATTTGATAGTGAACATTACTAACAGATAAGTGGTGTAGCTATGGGCACCAAAATGGGCCCGAGTTACGCCAATCTATTTGTTGGTTAATTAAGAAAACAAATCTTCGAGCGATATACTGGTTCTTTCCCTGATTTTTTCGGCCGTTACATTGATGACTGCTTAGGAACAGCATCGTGTTCACGTGCGGATTTAGAGCGTTTCATTAACTATGTTAATGACTACCATCCAGCGCTCAAATTCACATGGGAGATCAGTGAAGCCAGCGTGTCGTTCCTTGATATTTTAGTGTCGATTAATAGTAATGCGCTCGGGACGTCTGTTTCTTACAGGCCGACCGACTCACACAGTTACCTATTATTTTCATCCTCCCACCCTAACCACACCAAACAATCCATCCCATATTCTCAATTTCAATGACTTCGCCGCCTTTGCAGCGATGAGAAAGATTTTGAGACCAAATTTTTGGAAATGAGATCTCTTTTTGTCCAGCGTGGCTACCCAACCCATCTTTTGGACACTGCTGTTCAAAGAGCTTCTAGTATTCCCCGTTCCAATACATTAAAACAACGTTTGGAATCAGTTTCTGAAGATAAAATCCCATTAGTACTCACATTTCATCCCTTCAACTACAAAGGTAGCGATATCATTCGCAGCAATTTTCATATTCTAAAGAATGATCCTGAAACATCTTCTATTTTCTCCTACAACCCTTTAATCTCTTTTCGACGTAACAAAAACATTCGAGATAGTTTAGTTCATAGCGCCCTTGGACAAAATCTTTCGGCGCCAGCGGGTACTTTTCCTTGTTCTCGGACCCGCTGTAACACGTGCTCTTTTCTTAACCCCTCTACATGCATTTCGGGACCTATATCTAATTTTGTTATTCGACATTGTTTGACATGTTTCTCCTCCAACCTCATTTACTGCATTTCGTGCAGTAGATGTGGTCTGTTCTACGTTGGAGAAACGGGTAGACGCTTATCCGACAGATTTGCCGAACATCTTCGCTCCGTAAGGGATGGAAACGTCGACAAACCTGTCACCCCATATCTTAATAATGCCAATGATTCTCTTTCGGACACGAAAGTTTGTGCCATCTCCCAAATTTTTGGTTGTAATAATAGTTGCAAAAGACAGGAAAAGCGTCTCATCTTTAAAATTGGAACAATTCACCCTCACGGACTCAACGAACGTTTTTCTTTTACTTAATCCCTTTGTGACTAATGTTTTTGCTCTGCACGGGTGGGCGTAAACAATAGCTACTTAGCTCTTTTGTGTACAGCTTTCACTCCCCAATATTATGTTTGACACACCCACCTGGTTTGCTGATCGGTGATATTTTAGGCGAGTGATTAGCCAATATCTCATTTACATTTGTTTTTATTTTTCCATTCTGATTGGCCATTTTTGTCACATGACCATTCTCACATACATATATTCCGTGTTTTTCTATCTTCCTATGTTTTCTCTCTGACGAAGGGCCTTCGCTCGAAACGTTAGAAAACTACTCTTGACATTTCGGCAGTACTCAGACCTTTCCGATTATTTCACTTACATTCCCACACTGCCTACGCAGTGCTATATTTTTATTTCTATTTTTATTTCATGTTTTTCTGTATAAGTTGTTTGATAAGAGGGATGCTTTTCCATTTTCGCTAGTACGTATGCCAGATCTTTCAAGTAATATTCCTTCCAATATTTTTTATGGTGCAGTATTTTCGGAACTGTTACGGATTTGCTAGAGCAACACGGTTATTTGACGATTTTGTACCTAGAACTTCTCGGTTATATCATAGGATGTGTTTACAAAGAGGATCAAGAGCAAACTAAATTTGCAGATACGAAAAGCTGTTAGAAAATATCCTAGTGTTTTCGAGAAATTTAACACAACACCTGAAGATGTAATAAGTAAAATAATAAACCATAATGGGTCGGTGGCAATTGATCACTGCTACTCGGGTACCAAGGTATTATGACTATTTGTCTTTAAAGCGCCGAAATAGTCGCCTTGGTAGACAACTGATGAGCCCTTTGTGGTTTGTTTTTAACTGATAACTTTACATAATTGCTTGAACAAATGATTGATGTGAAATTGTATACAACTACTAAATAAATGTTGTCTATTCACTTGCTACTTAACCTACATATATGTGTATATATATTTATAAAATTCATTAAAAATTCTTGAGGAAAATACAAAAGAAAATCATAACCGTGTCGGATCTATATATGTGATAAAGGTACATGTGCCTTTGTACGTGAAGAAGAAGTTCAATTTTTTCGGCTTACGAAGGATAAATTTCCAAACTTTCTTCGCGAATTAGCGTATTAGGTGATGAATTTCATAAGACATTCAAAAAACTAGCAGTACGTGCTTTATCGGGTCTAAAACACTCCGCTATCGCCTCGTATTTTAAATCCCGATAAAGCACTCATGCTCGCACCTGAGGAGCTTTCTATCAAGATCCTATCAAAATCGAGTGGCTTATCCTTTTATTCTTTCTTTCTTACTGCCAAATGAAATTTTCCTTATATATATATATATCTATATCTATAACTATATCTATATATATATATATATATATATATGGGTAAAGTTCATCTTGCTAAGTGTAGATGTTTGTAAGCTTGGATATATGTAGGATCAAAAGTTTGTTCTCAAGCTTTTATCTCAGAAAATTTCTGAGCTCCCCAACGGGAATCGAATCCGTGTCTCCCGTTTGCCGGTACGGTTGTTTTACCACTAGACTATAGGGTCTCAGACGGCAAGTATGATGTTAATTAGAGACCTGGTTCGTAATATTCATATGCCTCTTTCGTACTTGAAAGCTGAACATACCTGTGATGTGATTTTGTGTATGGGTAAAGTTCATCTTACTAAGTGTAGATGTTTGTACTGATATATATATATATATATATATATATATATATATATACTGTTCATATATATATATATATATATATATACATATAGATCTACGTACATATACATACATATGTATACATTTATGTATTCCATAACTAGCAATTTTGAAGTACTAAAATACTAAAAGTCAAAAGATTGGAATATAGCTAAATATTGAAAATCGCTTCTGAAGGATATGTTCGAAGTAAACGTTAAAAGTTATATATTGACGCACTCAATTTAATGTCCTTAGTTAGTAATGGTACTCCAAAGAGAAACGGCGTAATGGTAAAACGTTCTTTGCCCGGTAGCACTTCTTTAAAAAGGAATATTCAAAGACTGAATTTCGAGAGCAACATCCCCTTTTACTGATGCTCTTCATGAATTGTTTGGACAAATTGTGTGGCGCAGTTAAATTGATACATTGACAGTTAAGACTCGTCACGAAAAAACCAGATGAGATTTGAAGGGGAATCCGACGCAACTCGTGTAACAGTGGAGCGATATAGTCGAGTTTCGGAGAATTTAGTATTAATTCGGGCAGTAAAATTCAATACCGCCTGGATTTTGCAGATGTTGCTTGCAGTAGTGTTGGACCTCACCGATAAGGAATAGTACATTTTCCCAAAAACAAAACTTGGAATTGCCGTAATAAGTAAATGTCTATTCAAGACATGCTTCACCTGGTTGATCTACGCTAACGTTGCTATAGAAAAGGAAACAGTCTTAAGAACATGAGGATTAGAGAAGAGGTTTTGGTCAACAATTACTCCAAGATCATTTGCTGGTTGTATTGGTGTAAGTTCCTTCCCCAGAAAGGACAGACGAGAGTCAGAAATTTTCGAAATCATTTGCCGGCTGCCAAAGAGCAAAAGTTTAGTCTTGGATGCGTTAAGAACCAGATAGTTATCAAAGCACTAATCACGTATTCTGATCACGCAAGACAGAGATTAATAACTGCGGCAACGGGGCAAGATTGAGTAATCTTCCAAGAAAATTACAAGGATCAGTTCAGAGGAAGGCTATGGAAAGTAATCGCAGGGTGTGGACAGAAAAAAAATGACCATCCTCAAAAACTATAGTCAACTTGGTATAACCGTCAGCGAAATTAAGGAAAACCACATATTTTTAGAATGCTTTCTTGGAGATCTGATTAAAAAGCTTTTGAAATACTGTACACATCTTAAGTGGTGGCTTGGAACACACGTCAATCCTTAATACTGTTTATGATAATGTCTTATGCAGAACATAATGCATTTTCTCCTATTTCTTACAAATTGGATGACATGAACTTGTTCATAAAATCATCAAAATATCATGCATCCGACAATTATTAGTTGATAACTTAAGTACAAAACATTATTAGCCGAAAAAGCAGTTTTATGTTCGATGTTCAACGTTTTCGTTGAGGTTTTATGGGAAATTGATGTAGCTAGTAAGGGACTTAAAGAAGTCGGCACCGAGACGTCTGGGATGAAAATGGAACGAATCATGAAATTCTTGGGTTACTTTAAGCTGGAGTGACTACATGTACAGCTTCAAAAAATTCACCATGAGCTATTCTGGGGATAAAAAAAAAAGTTTTTGCATTAAGGTAAATTGAGTGGAGATTGCAGTCGTGATCCTGGTTTTGCATAGAAACTACCGGTTGAAGTGACCGTTTATTTATTAAAACATCCAAAACAGGCACCCCGCTCAGAATTAAAATTAAGATTTGAGATAATACTTGATATTATTTAGACGCATACATCCTAAAACGATCATTCTTAGCCACATCTGTTCATTCTGTGATGATTATGTTACGTTAACCATAATGTTTCAGGATAGCCACTTATTTTGTCCACCCCCTGTAGATCAGCGAATGGTACCTTAATAAACAAAGCTTACATGTTAACCCTCAGAATAGTAGTATAGGTGACCAGTCATTTTTGACGGTGAAATGAAATCTCTTTAAGATGAAAGCAATCGGTACTGGTTGGGAAAAATTCAACTTTAGTGCCTCCAGCTGGGAGTGGAGGCACTAAATCCTCCGAACTTGCAAATGTAGTGAAGAGCTTATCGAACTGAACTTAAATAGCCTTTGCCGGGAGCATAGCCATGATTTCTGTATTTATTAAGGTTGTACTGTCGACTTCCCGAAGGGTATACAGTACTGCTCAGAAATAACCTAAAGGGAACGGCGTGAAACTGCAATCATGCTGTGGTCGTGTTGCGGTTGTTCTGTGGTTGTACTGCGAATGTACTATGGTTGTATTTCGGACGGTTTGTTTGGAAATGCAGTTGAGCTCAACCGAATTGAATTATCTGATTTGAAGCAGTAGTGTTACTTATTAACACCCAGTGGATTTGACATATCTGGATTTAATGCTATACACTATGATAAGCGTCCGGACTTAATAACGGTCTTAGAAATTTTATCAGTCTTAGCTTGCTTTAACGTACGATTCGAAACTTTCCTTCATCGAAAAATGGCCATCATTTGCACCCTTTGTAGAGCGCAAGTAATGTATATTGCTATTTAATTAAATCCAGGGACATACTTCATGTCTAATTTGCTCTATTCCCTCGACAAATTATGTTCGCAGATGACCAATGCAAACTCTTTCATGTCCTCCCAAAGAAAGCCAATGCTACTACGTTTCCGATAACTCCGTTTTGTAGCTTTTGAGAAAGGAAACATGTTAGATCGTACTATTTGTTGTTCATCGTGTGATAGCCGTTGGACTACTTGACAGTCCGAACACTAACTGCAAACTCATGATTTTCCTTTCCGGAACCGTCGAAATGAACTGAGATCGTTATTTTTTGGTCAGTACAAACGAGATACTCACCTGTTCCGTATCCGCTGGTTTTGGTTACCTTTTTGATTGAAAACTAGTCTTTCAGTTATGGCAGAGCTGGTAGCTTTCAAGCTGTGTTCAATACTTTCAAGCTGGGTTTAGTGGCTTTAGTACGTTCTTACCACAAATTTTTATTTTAGCTCCTGAAACGCACTTGGAAATCTACACGAGCGCTTGAAAACGTTAGCACACTAAAATTCCTTAACATCGAAATGCCACTTAAAAGTACGAAATGCCATAATAATTTAAGAATATTTTAAATTATGTCGTAATACTTTAAACGAGTGGAAAAAATTTCTGAAATATAGGTTTTTCAAGAAATACCAAAATTTCTACAACTTCAAAAATTTTGGCAAATTTACAAATTTTGCAAGTTATTCTTGACCTAGCAATAAAGAATCTTAAAAAATTTTGTTTACTTC
The DNA here is from genome assembly GCA_030142905.1 of Heliopora coerulea. Taxonomy (NCBI): domain Eukaryota; kingdom Metazoa; phylum Cnidaria; class Anthozoa; order Scleralcyonacea; family Helioporidae; genus Heliopora; species Heliopora coerulea. The sequence goes on from JASJOG010000512.1 coordinate 114,097, forward strand.
TCTGGTGTGGTAGTATATAAATAATTACGTGTCAGTGACGTCAAACAACATAAGGCGGGACAAAAATCAGTTTGTATCTTTATTATAGATCTGTGTGTGCTGTGTATATTCGTCCGCATGTACAGTAAAATAAACTTGTTTTGTGAAGCACAGTCTGTGAGTGAGAACACTACATTTAGAGGTTTACTGAAGTACTATTTATTATTTCTTTCAGATAAACCGACCGACATCTCATTTACCAGTGACAAGGTTATTGCGTTAACATGTAACGCCAAAGGGAATCCAAAACCACACTACCAAATTGTTTTCAATGGTACAATATTAGAAGATTCTGAAGACGGAATGGTGATTATTAAGAATGTGAATTATGTTGATAATGGCACATATGTCTGTGTAGCAAGGAACAACCAGGGTGAGCTGCGAACAAGTATAAATGTGGCTACAGGTGAGAAACCATTGACGAGCGAGCCTACGACTGCCCCGAATACTACAAGTACAATCACAGGTAAAGGGAACGTCCACGTTCTTTATTCTGTTTTATGGAATATAGTATGTTTAACACATGATCAATTCCCGTTGAAGTTCTTCCTTAACACTGTCTGAAGCGGGTTATTTCTGATACGTGGCGAGAAATAATGGACATGCATGCGCGTAACGCTTGCTGACTTGGAAAAAATTTGATCTGAATTCTTGTGTGAGATTTATAGGGGTTACAATGGGAAAATGGAAATATATCTTCATAGCACCTTCAATTTTCAAGTTAACAACTCGTTTCAATCTGTTATAAACAAAACTACTTGTATGGTTCTTAAATATTTTAAGAAACATTTCATAGCCTTATGATGATGATGATGATGATAGATGTTAAGATCGTTGCGGTTTTTGATATAAAATTTACACTGCCACTACAACAGGCGTCAATGTGGGCAACTAAAAATTGACTGACCTTTCTCTTCGCAATTCCCAAATATCAGACTACATGAGGCATCTTCGAACTCGTTTCAATCTTGTTTGAGTAGCGTATGAAACCTCGTATTGCACTGTATTCGTCTTTTCTTCTGACTTGTCCTCGTTGCGGTTTGTGATCTTAAAATTTGGCTATTTATATTAGGAGATGGTAGCCATTTTCCCGATACGCGCGAGAATTTTGCTACGTGGAACCTGGGTAGTAGTTTCTCATTCATGTCCACCATTTCTCGTCATGTTAAGAATTCCAGATGGAGGGTCTTCTTCTCATTTTTAATTTCTTCGTTTGTCAGTTAATTTTCACAAAACGTATTCTGACATGCCGATTTACCTCCCGCTGAGGGAGTGATTAATCTCCTGTATAGCCCAGATAGGGTTAATAAAAAGTTGGTGTACTTCTTCTTGTGAATAGTTCAGGAAAAGTCAAACGTTTATTACTGGTGTGCATTTCCGTTATAACTGCCCACGTGAAGTTATGTCGGTATACAATATATTACATGTATTTCGGCGTTGGTAAAAAATCTGATTCATGGACCCGAAAGATTTTTGTGAATAATCAGCTTTCGATGAGTATTTTAAGCCCTAACTGCCTGAAAATGTTTCATTCGCTCCCGAGTTAAACAGTTTAATTAGATAGTGGGTTTTGTAAACAGCGGCGTATTGAAGGGGAGGTGTGGATTTTCAAAGCCTACTTTCCTACCATAAAATTGAAATTATAAGTCTTAACTGCCCCAGAACGTTGAAACATCCATAAGCTTTTAGTAGTACTCCATCCAAACCACTTCCCAAGAGAAATCACTGCCTCTGTGCCTGTTTGTAGGGACCTGTTCAACGCAATTTCTTGGAAAAGCGGATAGCGTGCTTATCAGGTTAATTGCGAGGTGTCAGATCGACGTTCTTTTTAAAGATGGCAACCAAAATAGAGAAAACCCTTGTCATACTGAAAATTGATCAAATTTTGTTTCATAACTGATCATTGTACCTTTACAACTTATTGAGTTATGTCATTACGATAAATGTTAAGATTTAACGACAATATGACGATTTCTTCTTTCAATAATCGAATTTTTTAATCAACAACATTTCCTTCAAGAAAAAGTTAGTTATTTAATCATAAACAGTTTTTATCTGTATTCCATTCTATTAGTTTCAAGAACAAGGGAGAGTAACTAAGTGGGATTTCTTGAGTTGGGTGTGGTTGAAGTTTTGCCTTCAGGCGGATACGTGCGATTTTGTGCCTTGCGATCGTCATCCTCGTGAACGCAATGACCCTGAGATAATATATGCAACATGACATCTTCCTAACGTTCGCTCTAGTTCGTCCACGATACTCACGTGCGTTTAAAACGTTAACCGATATGACAATCGCGAGTCACATGATCGCGTGTGTAAACGGGTCTTATGTCTTCAGCCTGAAAATCCTGTAATTCTCTGTACATTGGTTCAGACAAACAGATTTCTTCGCATTCCTAAACCTGGGATAGTGCGATAAGCTCTTAGAATCGAATAGATTTTGGAGAAAAATCACTAACTAATTACAAATGAGCTAATCAGAATGGAAATGATAGATGACATGTTTGTTTATGACTTATAAGAACGTTAAAAAAATCAAACGTTTTGCAACAAACTTTGGCTCCCTTCAGTCAATAAATGTAACTGAAAAAAAACTGTCGTTAGTGTGTATAAGGCATTATTGAACATCATGAATTATAGACCACGATTAGTAGTTTGATGTAAATCGTTGGAATGTTGACGTGGTCATTGCCTAGCCAAGTTTTATAAATCTAAGAATTGTATTTAATATGATATTTTGTGAGAAACAAGTCCAATATCGAATTTTTAAAAAAGGAACCAATGGTCTTTGACTCCTTAGATATTGGCCATAGTGTAGCTATTCTAAAGTTAATCATTAGAAAACAGTACAGCATACTTATCTGTTGTGCCTAATTTTTGGGTAATTTCGGTGTATGAGCTGTTAGCCTCCTCCCAATAAGGATCATTGACCAAAATGCCAACGACGAAAATGTCCAAAATCAGGCGCAAGGTTTGAGAGCTAATACACATTAATTTCATGGTATGGCTTTGCTGTACTATTATTACCAAAGAGAATAGGATAAGTTTTTAGAACTATGCATACTCAACATTGAGCATGCACAGAAACTCCAGCGCAATTCAGTTTAATTTGAAAATGACTTTCTGATAAAGTCCAGATATCATCGCAATCATTCCCACGTCTTGTTGTACAATCAGATTGTTGGGTTCTTAAGATGCCAGTATTTTAGGGACTTGTTTTATTTTTTACTTTCTTTGCATGCTTATTTTGTTGGTTTTGAAATTAGTGTCATTTTCGTCACAAAAGTCTTATACCTCCGGATGAATGGTATAAATCTCCGTTATAGCACTTTTCAGATATTTGTGACTAATTTTGAGATTACGCTGCATTTTTAAATTTTTGGGGGGGAAAAAAAATGTCAAAAGAATTTCAATCATGAGCAGTCCGTAGTGCAGGTTTGCTACCAGTAACCTGAGATAAAAAATCTTTTAAGGTGGATTGATTGAGGTCTGTATTAGGAAGACCACACGAAATACCACAAGCCCGCAACTGATACACCGTCTTGATCTGAAAATTTTTTGTTTTAATTGAGGGAATTGATTTTGTAGGATTTGTTAAGCCGTTGAAGTAAATTCTCACCAGAAGTTTTGTTTGAAAACAGAATTGAAAATTTTAAACGTAAATATGACGACAAGCGCTATAAGAATGTAAAAATTTTTTAATGTCGGTTTAATTAGCCGTAGAGTTTTGTAAGTTTACTACTCTTCTATTATTCTGTTTTTTTTAATAACGTATTCAGGATTTAAAACCTGCCTACTGGCATTTGTCCTTTTCTAATCAAAGTTTGTTCCAGTTGTTATCGGGGTTTTCCCCAGGTGTTTTCAGTTAATTTTGGTTCTCCTTACGGTTGTCATTATGCAAAAATTTATGATTTACATCAACTGAGGTTTTTTATATTTTTTTTTTCTTTTTTTTGATTACATTGTCAGTCCCAGACTACTGTTGTTGACTGTGAAGGTACGACAGTCTGAGTAGGAATGGAATGACTTAATTCTCAGACTACTGCTCCGTCAAGGGATCGGGGGACTGAGTCTTTGCTAGATTTCAGAAACTATCTTCGTAGCACAAGGCATGGCAACTGATATCCTCAAAACTACCGAACGCATTAAATGAAATAAATTCCCTGAACATAAATCGTTTAATGAAATCACAAGGTTACTTGAGGCAGTGAAACAATGAATGCCATTCAAATGTTTTGCAATCAAGTACGCAGTCTCTCCAATCTTCCTACAGCCTTGCTAATCAAGGAGGTCAGATGATACTCTGCATTGTTGGTCAATTCAAACGCTAGCCACACACCTGATCCCTGATTTCGCGAAGATTCAGACAGCGGTGGAGAGATAGTGACGCAATCAATAGGAGATAACTACGGTTGCAAATCCTCTTTTGAGCACAAAATATCCTAATAAGATTGTTTGGTTTCTACTTAATTCTTTGTTATAAGGGGTATCCTACTTTAAAATTGTTGCCCCTGTTGTTGCGAAGCAACGGGATTATGACCAAAGTGAAATCAGTGTGGCAGTATGAATACCTTGAAACTTTACACCATTAGACTGATAATGGTTGTTATGAAGCCCTTAAGGCCTGACTGAACAGGTCGAAAGCACAGTTTTCAATTGTTTAGAGAGTATTTCTGCATGTTATTACTTGCTTTAAGCCAAATTTTATGCTCAAAAAATTTACCAGTCTTTTTACCAAAACTTACCAGACATTTTTGTTTTGGGGTTTCTTATTTTTCGACGTACAAATAAGTTGCTTATTTAGCGAGCTTGAAACAGTAACATGAGCTCCGTTTCACAGAATGACTCTCTGATAAATTAAAAAATAAATTCTATCATATGATATAGCTAGCCAGGTAGTAGGGTTTGTCGGTCCATTTTAATTATTGCTGCATGAAGTGAGCTGGCTTGTTTACCGAGCTGGCCTGGTATTCATTTACACGTTTACAACCAGATAGCTGTGTCAAGTTTTGTTAGGAAACTTAAAGCTTTTTATTCTTTCAATTATGAATGAAAACATTATAAACATTCAGTAATCCCAGAATGAAGAAGTTCATAAGTATAAGACAATTACGGTTAATTTTTTCCCCTCACTCTCAACAGTCAGGGAACCACGCTCTAAAAATTTCATTTTTGAGGTCTCAATAACTCATTTTCCGTCAGATAAGTGCTCATGCAATCTCTTTGAATTGATTCCAGGGTCATGCCTTCCTGGAAAATGTTTAGATTTTAGAAAGTCTGTCCTATTTTGCCACTTTTTTCAAGCTTTTATATTTTATATTATAGAAACTTTATCATAGCGACATTAGAACTTTATCAGACGATAGTACATCAAATTCCAGTGTCAAAAAATTCAGATCCAGATCGTGTTTCTGTAAAGGTTCTTAAAGGTGGTGCTAAATTATTTCACTATCATTAGCAAAACTGTTTAAGAGCGGATGTCTGTAAATATCGAGAACTCGTGAACAAACGTGAAATTTCGGATTTCTTCATATTTTGTCTGAATAATCCCTTTGGTGAACTGTTATTGAAAACCACACTAAAACTTTCCAAGGGAATTTCGTTTTGAGGTTAAACGTGAATAATTGGGTAATTAAAAAGTCACCTGTCGAGAGCTGCAAACATTGGGGCTATTTTCCATAAATTCGCTAATGTTACACTGCTGGTACTAAGAAGACATCTTTTAAACTCTCAGTGCTTACTTGACTTTTGGCAAATGTTTAGCACTTTTCAATGTCCATTAGTGAGGTGTACGTTTAAAAGATAAGGGAATAAAACTATCAAAATTTATCAACAAACCGGTGAACGTGGGCTTCCGATAAACAGAGGTTGAAAGCCGTGTGTGCGATCAATTAAGACGTTCGGAAATGATAGAATAGAACTATTCTCTATCCCACTACAAAACATATTTCAATGTTGTGAGTTAAGATAGTCTTGAAAGGGCTCAGCCGAATACATAGAACGTGGTCGGCTGAGCGAAAAGTTGCAAAACAGTCCTGAACATATTGGCGAAATAAAAGAGGTTCGAACGGTCTAACCGAATTCAGTTCATGTACGAATTATGACAGTTTTATTCCCTTATCTTTTATACAAGTCCGAATTCGGTAAAACCTTCACTCGACCCTCCAACAGACCGGATAAATATCTTGCCTAATTGAAATTTTATTATCTCTAAAGTATAGTAGAATGGTGTTAATGGTCGTCTGTTGCCGCTATAGAATGCCCCTTGATACAAATGGTTGCGTATCTACGCTAATGAATGTCACTTTCTATGCAAAAATGGTAGTTGAATGCGACAGAAGCGTTAATGATTGTCGATTAAATAAAATGAATGTCGTTTTGCGTTATCGAGTTTGAGGTTTGCGTTAATGATACTATATTTTCTGGTAATGAACAGCAAAAAGGTGTAATTACCGCACTGACATGAACAAGCGTCAAGCAGTCGAACATCATAGCTTGTCATTATTTGTAATGGTCAAGTGTAACGTGTAACTGTTATGATTCAATTGGTCTGAGTTAAAGCCAAAAATTTACTATTTGAGTTGTGACTCAATAATATACAATGTGATTATTCACCCTATATTTGGAATTACATTCATTCTGGTCAAAAAATGTTCAAATAAATTCGTTGTGTCCATATATTAGTGAGCCGTACAACATCATTTCTGTCGTCTCTATGTGCAATTCAGTTATACCGAGATCAGTGCTCATGCCTTGGCCTTCTTATGCCATTATCAACCCAGAACATAAAGGGGGTTCTGCCCATCTCACTTCAGCTATTCGTGACCTCTTTCCTTCGTTATACGCAAAGTTGTATTAATTTGTTGCTATTTCCCAATTTTTCTGCCTTTTACCTTACAGAGACGCTCAGTTGTAACTGTGACCGGCGTGGAACTCAATGGTATCTTATTTTAATTGCTGCAACAATTGGAATGTTTCTTGGAATGATTGTCATGTATTTGATGAAGCGGTTGTTGAACAAGTTGGACAAAGAAAGAAATCTTTCAAAGTCCTCAAATCCTGGTGCCACACAAGGGAACGACTCTGAATATCAAGAACTGGATCTCAGGCAACTGAGTAACAAAGATAATTATCAATCTCTGATATTAGGGTCACAAGTTCCCGGAAATCTTGAAAGACAAAATGAACAGGATCCCGATTACCAAGGACTGAGCAGTGTAAGAGGAAATGAAGAGAATTATGAATCTCTACAATTGTAACACTTAGAACTGTTAATCTTGGTTACTTTTTCTGCAAGCAATTTCTTTATTCCTCTTGATTTAATGTGTAATTTCGTTCGGTCATCAGGAAACTGACTCGGTAAAAAAGGGTTAATGGGTAGAATTAGAATTGAGGACCGTTTGGGGGATACGTCCGGTCCATGACGCTAGTTTGGTTCCAACCCTGGGGTACATAATCTCCCAGTTTCACTTTCATTTCTTTGGTTTTAAGGTATTGTAAGCTCTTAGAGAAAGCACGATTGATTTATTTTAACTGTTATATTCGATTATTGAGAGTAAAACAAGTCCGCTGCACGTAGTCTCTCTTTAAACAATTATGGTAAGGTTTATCAGGGACACAAATTTATTACTTCAACTGGTTTTCAGATGTATGTTCAAATGTTGCCAAGAGGCAAAGATTAATGGGTCATGATTTTCAAAACTAAAATCAGTTCCCTTGTATATTTTTAAGTGTATTGATAAATACAATTTTTAAAACTCATTTGCTGTCGTTTCTTAAAATGCATTGTTGTATGTCACATAGTAAAATCTGGCTTGGGTTATTTTGATCATTTTTGAATTATGCAAATGATTTTCATGGATGCGCGTGTCCCGGGGACGAATTCGCTTATATGCAAAATTTGCTTATAGGCAAAAATTGAGTTGGCAAAAAGGATTTGCAAATAAGCGGGGGCGACTATACATAAAGGCACTGAAGGTCATGCTAATGGATTGAAAGTGGTGCCAGGAATCCAGTTCAGACGAATATGACATCCACGTTCTAGGGGTTTGCCGATTTACGTGAGAACTAGGGTCCAATAGTCGGGGTTAATTGAACTCATTTTACTAGAAATCAAGTCCTTCATACCTCGGAATTTTGTTGATTATGAGATTGACTACAATGCGCAATTTTCTTGTGTTTCTTGCAAGCATGAGCTGAAGTTAATGTAATTATCATACTTAGTAAATCTTTTGATAAAATTACGTGACTCGTTTGCGAGCTCTGACTGGTTAATACCCGTGTTTGGATAAGAGTATCGAAACAAGGAAAATTTCTCGCCAAAAGTGTAATAAAATTAATATTTTATGGAAGAAGCACGTGACGGCTTTTGTGTGTTTGAATACTGTAGTTCAAACACTTGGTATGTTGCTGGATTTTTGAGTAGATTTCAAAAACATGCTTGTTTTGTCTCTTTGTCTCTACGTTAAAGTGGCTTCGCTTTGTTGACCAGGGTTTGACCTTCTTAAGCTTGGCTCTGATTGGTAGTTGATGATTTTCGGGAGAATTACTAACTTCATCATCGTGTTCATTAAGTTAACTGCTTTTCGTCTGTCGTTATTTTATAAAAGAAATACCAAACTCTTCCCCTTGTTTGCATACTGTGATCCAGACACTTGGGATGTCGCTCGACTTTTGAAAAGCTAAAAACACTCACCTAGCGGCTCGTATTTTTTTACCCTTTTCTCAAGTCTCGCAACTTCCCGCATGTTTGGATCACAGTATCCAAACAAGAGAATCCATTTGGTAGTTCTTGAATCTCTCAATGCTTATATATTATGCTTTTGAGAACGATTCGTAAGAATGCATAAATAGGTAATCATTTTTATTAATACCCTTATGAGATGAAGATTATTATCATTATCTGCAAGCAGGCGTATGGCAATAATGTCAATGCTGGAGTTACTATTTCTAAACAGCTGGCCACATTCCGTTCGCTTAGGTAACAGAGCCATACATAGCATTGTTGCGGTCCTCAACAGGCTTGTCTTTTAAACGAGGCTGATCAGGTACAGACCACGATCGTATTCAGCCATTTCTTAATGTGACTGGTAATTATTCCCAAATAACCAACAACAGCAGTTACGATCCCAACAGCTCAAAAGTCTTAATTTTCTTGTCAGGTCTTTATACTTTTCAATCTTCTTCTTTTGTTTTCTCTCTAAATCATGCACTTCGCTATGTAATATATCATGCACGAGAAGGAGTGTTTCATAAGATATCCAAACACTGGGAATTGAGTTGAAAAACGAGGCGATAACCGAGTTTTTTAACCAACTTCGAAGTATTTGGATATCTGATGAAACACGACTTTTGAGTGTATGATATTGCATCTCAAACGAATCCTTATTTAAAGAGAAAATCGGGTTTAAAGTTGTTGAAATTTTATTCTAATTAAGATCATATATCCAAACTACGTCTCGGTATTGATTTCCTTCGTGTTTTCCTCATGAATTGTTAATGAGTTTGAGATTGAATACATGAGCCGACATGTTTCTGGAGATTGATCGTCCAGGTTAGTGTAGTCATGAGAAATACTGTTGGTGGAAGTGATTTCCACCAACAGTCTTTCTCAAGACTTCACTAACCTGGACGATCAATCTCCACAAACATGTCACGATTCTCCCAGGTTCAAACCATTTACTTTAATACATGAGCTGTTGCATCAATGATCCAGTTCTTCCGTGGATCTTTTTCTAGCAGCGCAAGATTTGGTTTGGTGTATTCTATTCAGTGATCCGTTTTGAAGTCCCACATCAAATTGTGCTTTATACTTTTTATCAAAACTGTTTTGTTTTTGTTCGTACGATTTGCGAGATCTAGCTAGATTACCCAAGCCACATAGTTTCTAATGCAACGTCTGGGCTACCGTGAGAAGTTTCCCATTCATATAATATTTCTCGGCTACATAGGATGTTTTGAGATCAAATGCCTCACTGTCTCTTCGTTTTGTGCACACATCCAGTATACTCCAGATGATACTTATACTTGGCTCAGTTTGCTTTAGAATCTTCATCTTGACCAGGTAAGAAGACAACTTCGCCTCTGACTTCTCCTGTGGTTCAGATGAACTGGCCATGGTCAGCTTCTCTCCATGCTGTTTCGTGCTCTCCAGGTAACCACTTAGCATAGCTTCCTTCTAGCGGCCTCCAGTGGATATTTCCTTTCTTGCTATTAACTCCTTTAGCACGTGATAGATATAGCCAAGTAAGTTATGGAGGAGGATGCATTGCTATATGTATCTTCGTGAGCTTTATGGATTTGTTGTTCAACTTTCTCAGATCTTCCTTCATCTGGTTGGAAATGTTTTAATTTTAGTAATTTTTCGAATAAGAAACTCCTTCGTTTGTCGGGCTGAAGTGATTCTTATATATTAGGTGTTAATTGGTCAACTTTCTAATTCCAGGAGGTTCTTAATCCGCATTTTCTTTTATGCGGGTTCTTATTGTATTTATCACCATTGAAAATAATAAAAGCGCAGTGGAACTGGTCTAGAATGGGCCAAAGGATTGTACAGAGAGAGGAGAGAATAACCGTGACAAAATTTTTAAGGGAGCCAGTTGGAAAACGAGAAGTTAGATTGGGACTTCAGAAGTGAGTAACGGTAAGGAAAAAAATAGTGTCTGGAGGAACATAACAGTGTGAAAATGTTTGCAAGGAAGTAAAGAGGAACGAAAGTGAGATTTCTCGATATGAGACGTGATGCAAAAAGTGGAACAGAATCTGAAACTCGACTTGAAAAAGGTCATAGACCAGCTGGGACAGGAAACTATTGTGAACTTTTTTTCATGCTACAGTAAACTAATGTTTACCTATCACCAGAAATATTAACTTAAATGTTAGCTGTTGGGTGTAGAAGCCACAATATTCCACAGTATCAGGTCGACTGGCCCGTTTAAATAAAATTTTGTATGAACAGAGGACCTACGTGCGAGCAGTGTTATTGTGAAAAGATACCGCAATATCAAGTAGCACAATAAAAGGAAGGTGAAAGTTTGATCAACGTACATATTCTTTTAACACTTTATCGCCTTATTTTTTTCTTTATTCTCTCTTTTGTTTTTCCTTTGTTTTCTCACTGATTCTTTTGTTCTTGGGTGTTCGATACATCGGACACTGGGCGTTAAGGGTTAATTATGATGACAGATTTGCTTGAAGTTCTTTAGTCATTAAAGGTAATTATTTATAAAAATTTTTAATAAATTGAAACTAGGCAAGACGAGGTTATGACTTAAAATCGGTAACCAACAGTTGAAATTTTACTTTTATCTATAATCCCAGTGCACGAGTGGTTTAAAGTCATACAACGTTTCTTTGCGAAATCTAAAGTCCTATGGTTCTAGCCCTGCCAGAGGTACTGGCCTATTTAGCATTTTATGGACTTCTTGTATTTTAGGAATAGGTCTTCTGCCACTACTCCTTCCTTCACAATAAACAGTGAAAAGAGGGGCCAGAAGAATAAATGAGTCATATCCTCTTAGGAACTCATAATTAATCACTCTAATGGGAACTTTTTAATGATCTTGGAACAGGAACAAATACGACAAGTCAATTTATTTTGCATAAAGAACACTCGTTGAAATGGGCCACGCGTGGTGGTATAGTTCGGTTTCCTCGAAATTTCTTGTTCCCATGGCCTGTTGGCTGTTTCTGAGGATGCACATGCGCGCGCATAATTTAAGAGAAAACTGTAGAATCTTGTATTAGTAATTACTTGGATAGCTTTTTCCGCCATAATAATATTTTTTTAGGCGGCTTAAAAATGATTTTCTCATACCCATTTGCTTTATATACAAACTTTTTGATATGTCGCCAAGAAACTCTCGGGCCTCCGTTTGCCCTCCTTATCCCGGAGCGATGCAGCGGCTGCACCCCCATCTCGAGGGCCCCGCTCTCAACTGGTTTCTACTGTTAGTGGCAGCTGCGAGTAAATTGAATTCGATCAATTTCCCGCGAGAGCTGCACGCGTTGCTCGCGTGATACTAAACGAAAAACCAGGAAGTAAACAAACTTTGCAACGGAAGTTTGTCTCAGCATAGCCAGGGAATTGTAAAAATTGCAAAAGAACGGTGGACTATACAGTGATACATGGCATTTATTTCTCGAATGAGTGGCTTTCTTTTTGTACTTGAGATATTTTTGACAACGTCACAAGGTAAGAGATTTTAATAATTCTGCTGATTGATGATTGGGAGAGACGATTTACTGCAATTTTTCAGTTTTAGTTGGAATTATACACTTCCTTTTCAAAGGTGACCTTTTATTTGGTAGTAAAAAGTACAATTAAAACCTTTGCATTTCGTTGTGAAGAGATGGACGTAAAATAAAATAAAATAATGTCTTCGTAAAACAATTTAGATCATTCGTTGTTCGTTTCTATGAAATGTTTGGTGTCTTCATAATGTAATTGTCAATTAGAAAGACACTTTATAGGTGAGGCTTAATCATATATGTAAAGAGTGGTCCTGGTTTTAATCCAGCTGAACGTCTCATCCCATGCTTACCTATATCCCTAATCCCAACCCTAGTCTTTATCATTTCTGCTAACATTTAGAGTGAATTTAGTGAATTAATATGTGTTGCCAGGACAAAAACAGCTGCATTATATGCATGTGCTGTCTCAGGCTATAAACAAACATTCCTATGTAGGATGGTAGATAGGAGCAAAGAAATATTATGATATTTTGTAATTATGCAGGGGCATGCTCTCTCAGGATAACTTGCAATTTTTAGTAAGCTGGAAAGGTATTTTCAGTTTCCATGTGGTAAAAACGTGACAATTTCTCAGGCCTATGGTTCTTCGTGAGGTTTTGTAGCTTATCTCACTTGATAACCCTTTTAATATCAATTGTAATGTCTTGCATTCTTGTTACAAGGTTGTTGCACAAATGGTCATCATGAGTATTATTTTTCAATAAAAATGATGGTCTTAAAACCAAGCAGTAAAAAGCCACTCAATATATGAATTGTATAAAATTTTTATGGATAGCATGAGTTTATTGAATCCCTTTGTCAATTCACTTGTGAGAATTCATACTGCTTATCTAGTCATTGTTGGAGGACGATATATGGTAAATATTTCAGGGTTTAGTTGAATTTTCAAGGTAAATCTATTTTGGATAAGTTAGTAAGTGGGCAAGAGTATCTCTTTTTGGAGACTCATGGCTTATACTTCCCTACTGGTCTAGCTACAGAACTGCATCATTATATGGGTATAGTATACCAGTATTGTGACCCAGTATTCAATACCATTCATTGATAGTGATAGTAACATTTGTTGTTAAAATTTTTGAAAATTGTTTAATTTATTACATTATGACTAAGAACAGCTGACACATGATATTTTGAAACAATTTTTTTTAAATATATTATTCATATCAATAGCCCTAACAAATAATGGTAACAAAGATTATAGTTCAGCTTGTGGTTAATTCTAGTCTTTTGTTTAGAAGCTTCCATATAAGACATATTAGGCATCAGGATCAGTTCAACAATACAGACTTGCTGTAAGGTCTTACTATCTCTTGTTGGTTAATTTGTGGTGCTGAAGTGCCATATGGTAATCTGGTAAAACAATACCATTTCCTATAAGTGCTGGAGCCACTTTTGCAGTTGTACCCATTGAACAGTTTGATCATTTTAAACCTATAAAATCCCAAAGATTCATGCAATTTTGCACTTTCTTTTTAAAGGTGAGGAATTCATTGTTTTTCTCTTTTCCCTTCCGTTTGTCTACTACTACATAGATTTTACCATGGAATATCTCACTACTTATTCACAGTTATAAATTGTTCCATCTTTGTTCATCTTTTTGAGATTTTGTTTACCATGCTCAAGTCAGGCTTCTGTGATTTTGCTTGGAGAATTGATGAATGAGGATGCCCAGCAGGGCTTCTAGACCAAACAATAAATGGCAAGGAGTCATGCATATCAAGGAAGCCCCATAATATTATGGGGCTTCCTTGATATGCATGACTCCTTAATTTTGTACTAGGCATAACTAAGCACAGTTTGGAAACAAATTTGGTGTTTGAAGATAGCTGATCATTTGCAAGACACAGCAAATTCAAACTTGACTTTGAAACATTACAGTTGGTTTACTATTGATCATAAAAAGGTATTTTTTGCAGCTGGCTCATTCTTGTTGGCTTCGTGGAAAAAAAATTGTTGAGCTGTACCCTGTCACCCTTTTACTTTGTACCCTCATTTCAGCTGAGGCCAAGTAATGGACCTGTTATAGGCTGAACCTCAAATATTTTGATTGGTTAAAGCCACATCATCATGATAGTTAACCTGGTGGTAAGTACAGCTGATGAACAGACTCATCACCAATCAGTGTGCAAAAAGAGAGAGTAAGCAGTAACTGAGGATGTGATGCATATTTAAATACTATTAATAATAGAAATGTGTAGAAGGGGGGAAAAATTGAATGAAAAGAAAAACGTTTATTAAGTTCATGATGTTGTATGCCACAAAGTTTGAAAATGGAACCTTTTGATATAGCTTCCACCTACGGCGTAGCAAAGAAATTTTATAAGAGGCGGCGATGTCATAACTTTTTACTGGTATGCCTAAGGTACACCGTCGAACACTGCGAGAAGCCTTTACAAGGTAGGGGGCCTTCCATCTCGTGTGTAATGACAGAAAAAGAGAATTTTGACCCCTCCCCCTTTATAGACACTTTAGTAAAAAACTATTGTTTACCGTGCGCTTCCCTCTTCGCTACGTGCCTGGCTTGCAGCCATCATTACCACATTTAAAGAGTGGGACTGCACACACTTCCGAGTCTGCAACTGAATGGCATTCATTGAGGATGTAGAAATGTCGGACGACTAGTTTGTCAACATCGTTACTACTTACGAAGCGAAGATGTTTGGCAAACCTGTTGGAGAGGCATCAGCACTGCAGACGGAATTGGATTTGTAGGGCCAGAAATAACCATGTTGGTGTTGAGGAATCCTCATGTGAGCAATATGAAAGAGAGCACGAAAAAGTCCCCGCTGATTGAGATGATTTAGGATTGAGATCCTTTGTACTAAAGAATCAGTTAAAGTTAAAATTACCAGTGTCACCATTAGACTAGACACTTCAGTGAATGAAAACAGCAGCACTATTGCAAAGGCAAATTCACCAGTTTGTTTAAGGCAAGCAATCTCTACGATAAAGCAAACCTCAAAGTTGGCACCGTAGTAAGATAGCTGAACGCTAGATCTATTTTAAAAATGCTGGTTACTACAGTAAGGGACTGGTGGGCCAGAATGGATATGAAATTATGTTCAGATATTTGAAGAAGCACATGTAGTAATGATGACCAGCTCTTTACTGTTTGAAAATGAAGTTTTTCAGCTGATATCAATACCTAGAAGTTATTTTTTAAAGCGCTCATGTTACTGTACTTTGAGGGACACATTTGGGCTACGTAACAAGTCTACTTCGTAATTTTTCGCCCGAACAATTACTCCACAAAAACGATGTGTGACGAAAAATCGTCGTTCGGGGAATAAAAGAGAAATTTGTTGATCTCGAAACTGAACCTTGTTTTCTGGCCATGCTAATACGCTATTGAGAACTCCATCAAGATTTCAAGGGATAATCTGCATTTTTCGTGCATGTAAAATTTCTAACAGTAGTCAAAATTGAACCCGGCCTAGCTGCTGGCAGATGAGTGTTGTGATGAACTTGGACCAATTACTCTGGAGGAAATTTTTGCAGTTTTCTGCAATCACCTGATGTGTTAATCTCATTTAGACTCTAAAATTTTATAAACGTTAAAAACAGCAGGCTTAAAAAAGATCAAATTTGTTTTCCTACAAAACTTTAGTAAGAAATACTTTGAACTTATGACTAGCATACACAATACGAGTATTTCAGCGAGTTCTGCTGTGTAGTTGTAGGATATGAGAACGATATGGTAAAGGTCCTCCAAAGCCAAATGAGGAATTGTAGAAGTCCCATGCAATGGTTTTAAGTCCGCCCTAATCTTTTAACGCTTCCCAGAACTTTTACGGCTCTAAAGGTATGAATTTGGTTCAGGTGTAAGGACAGATACTTAGTTGTTATACAGCAAAAACGGAAATTACAGGTCGTAATAGCTATTTACAAAATGAGTGGCCGTTCAGCCTCAAGGTCCATGAAAACCCTGGACAAAGGCGATGGTCTATATATCCGGATACAGAATGGATACAAATTTTAGAAATTACTTTAAAAAAATTCTTTAACTCGTATTTAGAAGACGCTTAAAGTAAAGAGAAATCATTTTACAAGTGAAAACTCATGCACTGCAAGTGTAAGTGCCGTCTTCCGTAAATATCGTGCACATTGATTTCATGTTAGTAACTTTGCGTCATTTTTACAGACCCTGATTAAACATTAATATTGACTGAATTTTGCCTACAAATTGTTAATGAGTTTTTTAAATTTTTGGTAATTGTTAACTTTAAAATGCTCTATTTTTATGAACAAAAAGACACATGTATTGTAACGTTGCTGTCTGTAGCCTGCTAGGACGTTCTCCATTAGTGGGGCAGGGGAAGGAAGCCAGCAAGGATTTCTTAGAGTTATGTTTCTCTAAGTCAAAAAGTTGGACGCAAAATGCCAGTTGACGGATATGTTATTGACGGACAGCTTAAATTACATGTCCCAACTCTCTTTTGTTTTAAGGCAGAGAACCTGCTTCTACTGTCCGAAGTTCTTCAAGAAATGTCTACCCGTATATTTGCGTTTAAACACACGTGAGAAAAGTCGCACACCCTTAAAGTAATAACTGAATGTCCACTGACGTAAAGCAGTAGATATCTTAAACCTTACTTGACTGGGCTTATTGTTTTGCTATTTTGCTTGCTGGGTACGACAAAAGCATCATATTCCAACTTCCCGTTATTTTGAGTTAGTCGTGTCATGAAAAAAAGCTGAACGCAACCAAATTTGAGCTTTTGTTTTGCTTAATCAAGACACTGCTTGAATGACTTGGCTTTGATTCTTCTGCTTCTTTTGGTAGAATGCTTTCTTGGAGTTCCTTTTTTTTCCTTTCGAATTTTTTAAAGGGGATGTTTTCCATTCGGGTTCGGATGTTACGTCGCTTTCAATTAGAGCTTGCCAAAGCCTAACGAAGAAGGGGATGATCACTCATCATTTTCGCGCACGAAATTCACTGCATATGCAGCGAAACACCTTTAATCCAAAGTGCGAATCTGCTGTAAATCAACAGTAATTTTATTCATATTTCATAACTTACATCACATCGGCTTAGACTGGTGAAGATTTGGAAGTTTCTGCCAAAAAAATCTCTCAATATCGAAAATCATTTCCAATCAACATAATTAGGGCGTTGGCTGATCGGCCGATGTTTAATTGGCACACTTTGCTGAAAACATCGAAGATTGAGGTATTGGGAAGTGAAGTGGTAAGTTTGGTGGAAAGTACTCCTTGAGGGCACTCTTCAAAAATAAGAATCTTCAGTCGGTTTTTTGAAACTTTGCTATACCTTAGCGAATAATTGTTAATCCACCTGAGTCGATGTGCTACTGGGTTAATGAAGTGATCGGTGTTAATGTCGTACTTTCTTAGGTTAGATTTGATAGAATCCTCAAAACGCTTATTTAGCCCGCCCTGAAAGCATTTTGTCCACTTTGGTTGGTCAAGAAATGGCTGTATAGGAATTTTTTTGTAGGGCATGCGAGAGACGTGTTCAAGCTGTCACAGTTAATGTTTTGTGGTCGTATAAATTCGATGCTGGTTATATTAGTTTCTTTGGTAACACTGATGTAAGTGCAAAACTGTTTTCGCAAAACGGGCAACATCTTTCTAATGCAGAATTGGTACCTCTTCGCCGGCATTTTTAGATGGTCTCTGTATGGCGTTTATGTCTTTGCTCCGCACAAAGGGGATAGTAAAATAACGTAGATATGAAGCATCAATTTTGTTTATTTGGTAATGTTTTGATTATCAAATACACATCGTAATTTTCCAAATGATTTTCTAGTGCATCGTTGACAATTTCGTGCCTCAACATCAGTATTTACGTGTGAAATAGATCGCTATCGTGATGCGGGAAAGAC
The DNA here is from genome assembly GCA_030142905.1 of Heliopora coerulea. NCBI lineage: Eukaryota > Metazoa > Cnidaria > Anthozoa > Scleralcyonacea > Helioporidae > Heliopora > Heliopora coerulea. The sequence continues at coordinate 132,231 of JASJOG010000512.1, forward strand.
TTAACAATGTCAAAGCACCTTGGTTTTTTGACATTTAGTGTGAGCCCTAACCTTTTAATGCTGGAACAAATGCGTCAATAAAATCGGCTCTTGTTTACACAGGCATTTTTCCTGTTGAAATGACATTGTTGATGTTACTATTACAGCATAGAGATATCTAAGCAATTTCTATTTATTAAATGCAGTGAGATCATTTGTGCTCATTACGTGTAAAATAAAATCTCCTCCATGGCTGTACTTTAATTTAATATTATATAACTCGAGCTTTGCTGAAGGTAAAACTTACTGCCACTGGTTGAATTATAGTCACATGGTCTTGTCTTAATCTAAATGTATCCCGCGCGGGCAACAATTTCAAAATTGTTGCGGGTAGCACTACAGCATGTGAGCAAAATATGTATTTAGCACACGATTAAAGCGTATTGCAGGAATTCCGGCGATAAATAGCACAAAGTCCAGTAGCAGATGAATGTTTTATTTCATACGAAGGCGTGAATGCAGCCTGAAGTTAAGAAACTACATTTTTCCAATCTTTCACACGGTGAAATAAGACATCTTATAGAGGGAAAAAACTCGGTAAATACACAAAAGACTACCAAAAACGATGTTGGATCACTTTTTGTATTTGTATGGAGTTTTCAGCAGAAGAATTGCCACTGAAAAACCTACAGAAACTATCGAGGTCGGAGTTAACTCGTTTTTCTTTTTTTCTTGACTCTGTCGCTATATAACAAAACACTTAATGCCTTGTCCCTCGTGAGACAGTAAATTTTGTTTTCCCTCGGCACCAGACATTAAGTGTATAACAAGATTACCTTTTAGTATTTTATATTATGGTATATTTTAAAGAAAATCATAATCATGTTCCTATCTTTAGAAGTGATAAAGACACATGTGACTTTATATGTGAATAAGAAGTGTATTTTTTCTGCTTACAAAACATAAATTTCCAAACTTTCTTCGAATTTTAGCGTATTAAGTGGTTCATTTTAGAAGACACCAAAAAAACTCGTAGTACGTGCTTTATCGGATCGGAATCACTCGGCTATAGCCTTGTGTTTTGAATCCCGATTAAGCACTTTGTTCGGTTTTTAAATGTATATGCAATATTTAAAAACCGAGCAGGAATACTTTATCGGGATTTAAAACACGAGGCGATAGCCGAGTGTTAACGACCCGATAAAGCACGAATTGCGAGTTTTTTAAAATGTCTTATGAAACTCACCTCTTAATACCCTAATTCGCGATGAAAGTTTGGAAATTTATCTTTGGTAAGCCGAAAAAATTGAACTTCTTCTCATACAAAGGCATATGTATCTTTATCACACATATAGATCCGACACGCTTATGATTTTCTTTTGTCTTTTTCCTCATGAATTTTTAATGATTTTATATATGTATATATTTATATTCGAATTTTGAATATACCTATCACTTAATCGACATTACCAACATTATATGTACTGAACTCGTGGCCATGCTCTTTGCAACGGCCTCCGTAGCTCAGTTGGCAGAGCATCGCACTAGATTCGCGAGGTCGCGGGTTCGATTCCCAGCCGGATGGCCCAAAGTTGCATTTTTCGCAACAAGTCCCGGTTGAGTCTTAAAAAATATCTACACACTCGAAATTTTCCTCCTTGAAAAATTATATATCTATATCTATCTATCTATCTATTTATCTATCTATCTATCTATCTATCTATCTATCTATCTATCTATCTATCTATCTATCTATCTATCTATCTATCTATCTATCTATCTATCTATCTATCTATCTGTCTATATATATATATATATATATATATATATATAACTGCAGACGGAACTGTTTCGGCCTATTGGGCCTCATGTAGATATTTGAAGGAGGAAAATCTCGAGTGTCTGGATATTATTAAGACCCAACCGGACCTGTTGCGAAAAATGCAACATTGGGCCTTCCGGCTGGGAATCGAACCCGCGACCTGGCCAATCTAGTGCGATGCTCTGCCAACTGAGCTACGGAGGCCGTTGCCAAGAGCATGGCCACGAGTTCAGTGTATATATGGCAGTGTATATATGGCAGTTAACGTTCGAGTGTAAGTGCCAT